>JAJIZJ010000081.1:0-17500 GCA_022606455.1 Callitettix versicolor
GTCGACAGTTCCTTAACACGTAGTGATTTCTTAAAGACTTACTATCTGTTACTTCTCATTGCATAATACGGACGTGTTTCGTAAACAGTTTCCATCTTTAGATAGTTACTTCATTCAAACAGAGACTGTCCACGCATTAAAACAGACGCTGTAAACAAAGACATAATGGTTTAAAACTTTTTAAACTACAATTATTTATCGGAAAACAGATTTTAAAAAAAAATTGTCAGTTAAAAAATTCTGATATTTTTCGGATTATCAAAATCACTTTTTGTACCAAATCTGAAACAAAGCTGAAGTGCTAAAACACACACACACACACACACACACACACACACACACACAAAGTCTTACATAATAGTCCTATATTTACCAAACATATTCTTAATTAAAAGACAACAAATTAATTACAATAATCACTTTAGTCGGTCGTATTCGTCCTAACCAAACATAAAATTAAAAAGCAATTTATGTTTTCATTGTACATAAAGACAATAAATATAAACTTAGTTAAAATTACTCAGAAAACCAATAGGAACAAACATAACATCAGTTGAAATAACTTTGAAGGAAGCGCCGCTGTTTCCAGTGTTTCAGGAGCATCCAAATGCCAGAGTGATTCCTTCTCCAAATTGCCGTGCTTCCCAGTGGCTGCTACGACGCCTGCAATAAAAGCGCGACTGCAACTTACCCCAGGTTAGGGCCTAAATACATACAGTGTACCTATCATCCTTTAACGACCGTACGCTACTTAATACCAGTTACACTCGTGAGAATGGGGAACTCAGTTTACAGCAATAACTTTAGCTACGAACATACGACATTAAGGTACGCAAGTTCGGAGACAGACGACTGATCGGTGCACGACTACCTGGAACACGTCGACACCTTAGCTCAGTCGGTAGGATGGTGGACAGTTCGTAGATTCGAATCTAGTTACTGCAGTCGGTTTAAGTTCACATTTCGTCTTCATAAGTCTGATTGGCATTTAAACACTTTAAACCACAAATTTAACCATTACTTCCGTAGCCGTTTCGTGGCTATTATTTTTCCTTTACCAACAAACAGTATTGCCACTTACGGGTACTATCGCATAGATTACATTACATACTAGAGGAAGTATGAAATGTACCGTCGAATATAAAAATAATCCAAAATTTCCAAAACAAAGTCTTGCGAGGAATAGTCAATGCCTCATGGTATATTTGTAACAATGATTTACATCGGGACTTAAACAGAGAAAGTTAAAAAATGTGCAACTAGTCATAATCTACGGCTTCTTACGCATGCAAATTGTGAGATGGAGGCAGTACGTGAAGTGGCCGGCAACGTTCGCCGCCTCAAGAGGACTAAACCTCATGAACTGCTCCACTGATGTGAAGGAAGTTATTAATGTAATAGCTATCCTACAAATGTGATTTTGTTGTAGATGTAAACCATTAGTCGATCTTGTAAAGATTGGTTATGAGTATTAAATTAAAAAAAAATACTAGAGGAAAGGGTTAACAACCCCAGGCACCGCGATCTACTACACCAGCAGAATGGTGCCCTTAGTAAGTTGCAACAATCCACTGATTAGCTCATCCTGCTGGAGGTCCTGAAAGCCCAAGACCCTGTTAACGAGAGCCTCACAACCTTAAATTATGAGTTCAGCAATTTTTTTCTCTTTACTGCATAACTTACACGCAGTTTCTCCGTGGTACGTAACTATCCTGTTGTATGTACCCCAGGACAGAGTGCCCGGTAATGAGCCCCATGATTTTCCTGAAATGTACTCTGCCCAAGGTGTTTGCTGCCCCTCTAAGTCTTCCATAAAGAAAGTTACCTAACAGACTCTTACTGTATAATATTATTATTAAATATCGTTTTACAGTCACTGCAATGTTATAGCCTCGTGCCGAACTTTTCTGTGATTCTAGCGCCAGACTCCACTCATATCGCACAAGTGACAATGCAGTACTGTATAATATTATTATTAAATATCGTTTTACAGTCACTGCAATGTTATAGCCTCGTGCCGAACTTTTCTGTGATTCTAGCGCCAGACTCCACTCATATCGCACAAGTGACAATGCAGTACTGTATAATATTATTATTAAATATCGTTTTACAGTCACTGCAATGTTATAGCCTCGTGCCGAACTTTTCTGTGATTCTAGCGCCAGACTCCACTCATATCGCACAAGTGACAATGCAGTACTGTATAATATTATTATTAAATATCGTTTTACAGTCACTGCAATGTTATAGCCCCGTGCCGAACTTTTCTGTGATTCTAGCGCCAGACTCCACTCATATCGCACAAGTGACAATCCAGTACTGTATAATATTATTATTAAATATCGTTTTACAGTCACTGCAATGTTATAGCCCCGTGCCGGTGTTGCAGATGATTCTGTCAATGGAATAGTAGGCCTACAGACAGACTGAGGCTGAGGCTGTGGCTGTGCCGTGAATCATTGAGTTAAACTTAGCGACGTGCGCAGAATGTCAGCAGCGACAAACATGCAGAGCCAACTCTAGGCCTAACCACTGCCTTTACAATTACTGTAATTCACCTAGACCTAATCCTTTTTACTTCTGGCGAACTGTTGTACTTAACAATTAAATATGACAAATTAAAATTAGTATGCCATTAATAATTGTGTAATAAAAAAGGCACTGGTAAAGAAATAAAAGTATTGGGGTAAGAAATAAATATATTTGGTGGTATTGTTTGATTTGGAGATGCTCCATATAATGTGCTCAGTAAAGAAAGAAAAGTCACTGAAAACATAGTCGATAGTATAGACTACTGATTTTGTACAATACCATTGGTTATATTGTGTGTTTAGGAGACGCAAAACAGAGTGTGTTCGGTAATAATAGAGACGTTATTGAAAATAACCGGTATTTTTTACAAATTTGCTGTTTTTATAAAATTTATAGGTCTCTATTATTGTGTGTTCCTAAGGCGAAGGAAAGAGATTTTCAGTAACGATAATGTAATTAATATAATTAATTAAGAGTCATGGATAATATAATAATATTATTTACAAATATGCAGAGTTGTTACAATGCAATTGGTATTATTGTGTGTGTTTCTGAAGAGACACGGTAGAGTATGTATCTATGTATGTATGTATGTATGTATGTATGTATGTATGTATGTATGTATGTATGTATGTATGTATGTATGTATGTATGTATGTATGCATGCATGTATGTATGTATGTATGTATGTATGTATGTATGTATGTATGTATGTATGTATGTATGTATGTGTGTGTGTGTGTGTGTGTGTGTGTGTATGTATGTATGTATGTATGTATGTATGTATGTATGTATGTATGTATGTATGTATGTATGTATGTATGTATGTATGTATGTATGTATGTATGTATGTATGTATGTATGTGTGTGTGTGTGTGTGTGTGTGTGTGTGTGTGTGTGTGTGTGTGTGTGTGTGTGTGTGTGTGTGTGTGTGTGTGTGTGTGTGTGTGTGTGTGAATGTGTGTATGTGTGTATGTATGTATGTATGTATGTATGTATGTATGTATGTATGTATGTATGTATGTATGTATGTATGTATGTATGTATGTATGTATGTATGTATGTATGTATGTATGTATGTATGTATGTATGTATGTATGTATGTATGTATGTATGTATGTATGTATGTATGTACGTATGTATGTATGTTTTTTTTGCGATGCCAAAAAAGGTGGTCAAAATCTTGTATAGACTACCTGGGATAGGGTACGCACTACCCCAGGGTATGGGACTCAAATTAAGTTCAAACTCAAGCTCAAACTCAAGTTAAGATATATTGTTACCCACTAAAAAAACACCAAAAGCATTCCTATTCTGTAACCCCCCCCACGGTACTGCCGCCTGGCATTACTTTGTGGGAAGGTGGACTGGCTGACCGCCTACTCTTCTACAGCGTTGGCTCTCCTTTCTCGATCCTCAGCCCTCAACCTCTTCATAACCACTGCAGCGAATCCCACAATGGCCCTCCAATTGGCCTCTGAAGCCATCATTGTTGCAAAGAGACTTGCCTGTGTGATGCTGCCTCGCAGATATGTTTGCAGCTTCATCCTTTTCTCGTCGAATCTCCGACACCGGAAAAACACATGCTCCGCATCTTCCTCCACTGCTGGAAGACAAAGGGGACAAGCCGAGTCTGTTTCAAGCATGAAACGGAACAAGTAAGCTCGGAAGCAACCTTGCCCAGTGAGAATCTGTGTGAGATAGAAATCCACCTCCCCATGATCCCTGTTGCACCAATCCTGGATGTTAAATATGAGTTGGTATGTCCATAGTACATTTGTTGATTCGTCCCACTGTCGCTGCCATGTCTCCACGGTCCGATTTCGCTCCTCTGTAATTGCCTTTGTATGACCATATCGCTCAGCACTTCGCTTGCGCCAGTAGAGCCTCGCTCTTTTATCAGCCGCTCTTTTATCAGCCGCTCTTTTATAGTGGGGGTTTACCCGCCACTACGCACGCAGCGTCGTAGGAAACTTTTCGGTAACCACTCACGACACGCAGCAACGCACGGCTGTGCACCGCATTAACCTTGCACGCATAGCTCGCGACCATCATAGTCTGGCTCCAAATCGGCGCTCCGTAAAGAAGCACTGAACTCACTACCCCAGCCAGGAGTCGGCGGGGTGCCTGTCTTGGACCTCCCAGATTCGTCATGAGCCTGCAAAGGGCCGCCTTTTACATTAGCTGCCTTGAGATGTTCCCTGAAACAGAGTCTCGGGTCAATCCACACACCAAGGTATCGAAGGGCTAAGACGGAACTTATCTGCATGTATTTGTGTGTGTGTGTGTGTGTGTGATTGTGTGTGTGTGTGTGTGTGTGTGTGTGTGTGTGTGTGTGTGTGTGTGTGTGTGTGCGTGTGTATGTATGTGTGTGCACGCGTGTGTTTGCGCGCGCGTGTGTGCGTGTATGTATGTATGTATGTATGATTTTGTTTCTACAAAGATCAGCCAGATTCAATTCTCACAAACTATTTCTGCTACCTTCTTTAAAAAGTATTTATAGTTTTAAAATGATCAATGGAGGAATGATAAAATAATGGAGGATGAACTACGTAAACCTCTTCGTGGGGCACACTGTATATAACTGGTATTATTGTGTATTGTGAAGGCGTACGATAGCGAAGTCTAGCGAAATACAATTACTGGTATTATTTTGGAAAACACACAAAAGGAGGCAATAATAAAATATTTGCGTGACCGCAGGCCTACCGCGATATGTTTCCAAATGAACTACTGTAATTAACACGTCGTTTAGCTTATAGCCTAACAATGTAGGCTACAGTGCAAGTCCATTGTGAAGTGCTTGCCAGGTTTTCTCGGCATTTCATTGAGCTAAGCGAACTAGTGACAGACGTTAAGTGTGGCAGCTCGCTGCGCTGCACTTGGCACACAGCACCCGAATAGCGCTGCGTTAACGTTGCTTTATCTTCGGGTATTCCAGTGAAGATTTCCTTCGTTAAAAACCTGCGGAGAATTAGCCAAGACCTTGAAATGGGCGCTGATACTGACTTCAAGATCTTTCAAAATCGTTAATTTATATTTGCAACGACGGTGTTTCAAAAATAACTGAAGGTAAAAAAGTTATGATTTTTAAGATTTTGGAAAAATTGTCATTCTTAAATGCTTGTGATTTATAATGAACTTGTCCAAAATATTACTAAATCGATATTTGTGTCAAGTTTGAAACAAATCTGACAAAAAACGCCAGAGACAGCGGTCGTAGGTAGCCTATATAAGTGACGTATAATATATAGGCCTAAAATAATAAGCGATTTTAATATGTGTCACGTTTTAGGGCTGATTGTGATGTAGGATTTTGCGCCATGCGCGACAGTGTCATATTGCATTTAATATAAAAAGAAGTAATTGTGACTAATAAACAGCTGATTTCGCACATCTGTTGCGTCATTAACATTTTAATTGAGGTTATGTTAAGAATTAAATTTCTAAATAAAATGGACAATAAAATTATTTTAAAAAATATACTAAATGAATAACAAAGATTAAGGAAAAATGAACGACAAAGACTAGGATGATTAGAAAATAAATTAAAAAGATAAAATGAAATTAACGATAAAAATGTTACAATTAATAAAAGAATTATGATTGAAGAGTAACATTACCTAATTAATGACAAACACGAGGAATCGAGAATTGTTCGATAACGGAAATGTTATTTCCGAGCCCTGTCGCCCTAGCAGCTCATTTTCCACTGCAAATTGGCTAATAGACCCAGTAGTTAATGTGTTAACAGTTAACTGAAACAAATTGCATTGTGCCTTTTCGTAAAATCAATGCCTGTATGATCACATGATTTCATCAGCAGCAAATATGCAAGGCTAACAATATCGGATTATTTCAGTGCTGGGCCGCCATTAAGCTGCATTCTTCTGTAACACCGCTCTCCCGCTCTCCACTTCCTCATCAAGTAAGAGGATCTCTCGAAATATCCAAGTAAAGGAGATCCAAGGAGATCTTGCAAACCCTGTTTTAGCAACTGCAATCAAACCGCACTGCAAATAACGTTCCCAGGAATGTCAACGAAATTGTGCTGAAAATTACTAAAAATTATATTAAATATTCACCGTCGCGGTATGCCAGAAGCCAGAAGCCAGAGATGGTATGTAACCGAAGGAAACGACTGCCACGGCCTTTGTGGACCTACCAGCCGACGCCATATTGACTGATTAACGAATAAGCAATGAGCGGTTTTATGACCGCTAGAATCATTTATTGATGAGAATTACTCGAATGTCCGCCACCGGGGGGGGAGGGGAGGGGGCTACGCATTTTACGAGCATCTCGTTTCGCCGCGACGTTTTTATGTCACTTTCCCATTATTGATGTTGTCCTTTGTGGCCGCTAGGTTCAGTGGATAGGCCTGCCGTAGAAAGCTGACTTTCTTTTAGAGTAAGTAAACCGATCTTTACACAAGGTGGCTTGATACATGAGAGGTTAACCTACCCCTCATTATAATCAGCTGTTTTATAAACTCAACAACTGATATGGTGAAGTACAAGTTTGCAAGTTATGGCTCTGTTCGCCGTGGCGTGCCCGCTTCATACATCATTACTTGCCTCTGATCAGTTCTCATTGAAATATATGAATGGTAATTTTATTCCAATTTTGAAGGGCCCACTGCGACTTCAGTTGCCAAGTTTCTCTCTGAAGTAACAAAAACCGTTCAAAGTAGGGCCTATTTAGTGTTTAGCAACTTATACAGGCTAGGCGCTTATTTGTCTATGCTTATACAATAAAACTACTAAACATCGTAAGTTATTAAACGAGCTATTTTGTATGTGTGTATGTATATTTAGCTTATCTCGAGAACTGCTGTAACGATTTTTTTAAAACTTTCTACATAAAGATTTTTTTAATATCAGGAATCGATTGCGCTAGTGATGTAGTCTGCGGGAGATATAGAAGAAGTCCGGGCAATCACCAGGTCGGCTGCAGGCTGGCGAGGAATGGGGAAAGAATGCCTTCTGGTTGAGAGTTGGTCGGATCCCTTCTATTTCCTCCCGAGCAAGTTGTGGTGTCTTGTGGTGTCGGTAAGCTGCTTTGGAAGACCACGTGACCTGGAGTGTCCGCCAAATCCCCAGCGGTACATGAAGGAGAGCCGAAACCGTAGCGGCCTGGTAGTGTTGTTGCCCCTGGGGTGGCTACACTTACTGGGTCAAGGGCAGGAGTATGTTGGTCACAAGACTGAAGAACGCACCAAACAAAACGAAGTTTTTGTGACGCGCCGGTAATGCTGCCTGGGCAGAAGTATGTTGGTCACAAGACTGAAGAACGCACCAAACAAAACGAAGTTTTTGTGACGCGCCGGTAATCTGGGCAGAAGTATGTTGGTCACAAGACTGAAGAACGCACCAAACAAAACGAAGTTTTTGTGACGCGCCGGTAGTGCTGCCTGGGCAGAAGTATGTTGGTCACAAGACTGAAGAACGCACCAAACAAAACGAAGTTTTTGTGACGCGCCGGTAATGCTGCCTGGGCAGAAGTATGTTGGTCACAAGACTGAAGAACGCACCAAACAAAACGAAGTGTTTGTGACGCGCCGGTAATGCTGCCTGGGCAGAAGTATGTTGGTCACAAGACTGAAGAACGCACCAAACAAAACGAAGTTTTGTGACGCGCCGGTAATGCTGCCTGGGCAGAAGTATGTTGGTCACAAGACTGAAGAACGCACCAAACAAAACGAAGTTTTTGTGACGCGCCGGTAATGCTGCCTGGGCAGAAGTATGTTGGTCACAAGACTGAAGAACGCACCAAACAAAACGAAGTTTTTGTGACGCGCCGGTAGTGCTGCCTGGGCAGAAGTATGTCACAAGACTGAAGAACGCATCAAACAGAACGAAGTTTTTGTGACGCGCCGGTAGTGCTGCCTGGGCAGAAGTATGTTGGTCACAAGACTGAAGAACGCATCAAACAAAACGAAGTTTTTGTGACGCGCCAGTAGTGCTGCCTGGGCAGAAGTATGTTGGTCACAAGACTGAAGAACGCATCAAACAGAACGAAGTTTTTGTGACGCGCCGGTAGTGCTGCCTGGGCAGAAGTATGTTGGTCACAAGACTGAAGAACGCACCAAACAGAACGAAGTTTTTGTGACGCGCCGGTAGTGCTGCCTGGTCAGAAGTATGTTGGTCACAAGACTGAAGAACGCACCAAACAGAACGAAGTTTTTGGACGCGCCGGTAGTGCTGTCTGGGCAGAAGTATGTTGGTCACAAGACTGAAGAACGCACCAAACAGAACGAAGTTTTTGTGACGCGCCGGTAGTGCTGTCTGGGCAGAAGTATGTTGGTCACAAGACTGAAGAACGCACCAAACAGAACGAAGTTTTTGTGACGCGCCGGTAGTGCTGCCTGGGCAGAAGTATGTTGGTCACAAGACTGAAGAACGCACCAAACAGAACGAAGTTTTTGTGACGCGCCGGTAGTGCTGCCTGGGCAGAAGTATGTTGGTCACAAGACTGAAGAACGCACCAAACAGAACGAAGTTTTTGTGACGCGCCGGCTTTGTGAAGAAACTAGCTTTGGCAATGACTGTGATTTCATTGAAACAGTTGGCATTTATTTAACAACAGCCATTATAAGTAGCTTTTTCTAGTGTTACAAGAAGAAGTGGTTTTAACGTTCTCCGGCCTACAATGGTATCAACGATAACGTGCCACCGGCAAATCTTCGAAATCACTGATTATCCTTAATTCTCCACTCAAAGACAATAGGCTATATTTCAGTACGGTTCCGTTTATTTCCAATAGCTTCTACTATTTGTTACTGTTTAAAATACTTTTGTTTTGTTAATTATGTTTTGCACATAATATGTAAGTATAATGTGCATTTTTGGAGATATGACATTTAGTTTTTTTGTGCAAGGAAAATTTTGTAAAAACTTATTTATAAAACTACAGCTTAAACGTGTAAAGAGTTCTGCTCGCTTTAATATGGCGGATGATGCACAATAAATATAGGCCTACGACTTCAAATTCATAATAATTATAGTCTAAGAAATATAGGCTACTGTGATCTGACGCTCCATATTAATTCCATGTTTGAATTTAAAAAAAGACTGTATTAGGATTTGGTAACTTATTGATACAACGTTTAGGCCTGCATACATTATACACAAGCAAAGATTTTATGACCGTACTTGATGTCAGTTCCTATTGTATTTTTTGTTGTACTTTTATAGTTTTTTCACTTTACAAATAATATAAATTATAGTTATTTAAATTTTAAACAATTCGTACAGGCTACTTGAAATATCTACATCAATGTTTGGCCACTCAGTATTTGTAAATTAAAACACAATTAATTACAACAATTTGCATTCCTCGTAGCAAAACAAATAAATATTTTCAATATTTTTTTTTTTTTTTAAAGCGAAAAGCATAGGCTATTATCGCCGCCATAAATGTAAGTGAGTGTAAAGTGTTAAAGTTGTAAGTGTAAGTGTGTGTTAGAATTGGGTACCGCGAGGGACGTCTAAATCCTCTCAATAGGTGCAGCTAATATTTTCAATATTACCAACTCCAATGCATTTTCTTTATTATTACTTATACCAATTACAAACAAGGCAATGGACATAACATCACTAGGAATAGTATTCTCGAAGGAACAGCTGTGCTGTGAAAGCATTCACGAACTCCTAGCATCACCTACACGACGTTGCTGTTCAAAGGTTTTTCACCGTGAACACACTATGCATACAATCGTCTGCATTAGCCCAAGTGTGCACAATAGTCGGGCGTAAAAAAAAAAAAACCATGCATACAAAGTCAAGTGTAATTTCCAGTTAGATATCTAATTAAAAAAAAATCTGTTATTGGTTCGAAAATAAAAATAATGTAACATTTTTTCCCTTCCTTTTATTTTAATTACGATTTTGTTCGGAAACACGACAAATTAACATAGTTTTAACACATAAATTAAAACTTATTTTAGCCTGTCAGCTGTTCAACGAAATCAGCTGATTGTTACGAATTAATATAGGCTAAAACAACTGGCTACCAACATAACTATAACTACCAACATAACTTTTTGATCCAACATCACGAACAGCCCTAAAATATGACACATGTTAAAAAAATTGAATTATAAATTTCCAAATCCGATTTCGAGGTGTTGCCTTTAATAATTACATCCCGTTAACGTTACTCTCGGAATTTCAATAAATATTCCGTTATTATAAAACAATTGCGCAAACAAATATACAGAAGGACGTACAAAGGATTATATAGAACAATTGCTGGTGCGCACGCAGCAGTCAAGCCTACTCCATTAGACTTGGCTAAGTACAGAAGGCATGTTCAAAGCATAGCTAACATTCCTCAGCCTCCTTACCTGATCTATACTGACTCTATTCTCTGCCTGGCATTCCAATGCATCTCTCTCTCTCTCTCTCTCTCTCTCTCTCTCTCTCTCTCCTCTCTCTCCTGTTTTTACTTTACTTCTAAGCAGCACTAGTTCGTAGTTTATTAAATTATTTGCCCTTACAATTTACGACTATTTATTTTATTTCTAAAAAAACTGATTTTCTGTTATTGAGCGAAAAATAAAGATCATGTATCCTCTTCCTTTATATTTTAACTACGACAATTTGTTCGACAAATTATCATACCTAGTTCTTAACAACATAACCTAAAATTTATCAGCTGTACAATGAAACCAGCTGATTCTTAGAATTAATAAAAACTGATATTTTACGATAACATGGCTAGTTTTTAATAACATAACCTAAAAAGTATTATAGCCTATCAGCTGTGCAATAAAATCAGCTAATCGCTACGAATTAATATAAAACAACTGATCTTTTACTATAACTATATACCGATATGAATTTGCGCACTCGCAACGCTCGACGCGCAAATTCCAACACAACCAGCCCTAAAAAGATTGTAATAGCAAAGCACGCTGATTTAATTGCATCACAAAACCGTTCTAGATTCGGGCTTACATTACTGTACTGAACGTTTTAATGTTGATGTTCCTCATTGTACGCCTACAGCATTCCTAACCGAGAGCATATTAAAAACATCTGCAAACCTAAGAGTAGTGCCTCTTTATTACGCCTAATTATAAAATAGAGTTATTAATACATAAAATAAGTAAAAGTGTGTAGAATATCGAGCAGTCGCTACAACTGTAACCTGTGCACAGTTTGAGTTTGTAGTTTCATTTATATATGCACAGTCCATGTATGGATAATGAAATAAAGAATTAAAACTGCTTAAATACTTCCATAACAACATCCAGATTTACCAAATTGAAACTTTCGTTGCTGCAGTTCAGCTCTGTGCATGCTTTAATTAAGAAGTGTGTGGGTATTAATAACACTGCCAAATTTCCTTTTTCTCCTCTTTTAAAATTGTTTTCGTCTTTTTATTAATTTTACATTTTTGTTACACAAAATTTGCGCCGATCATTCTTACAGTGTCTTGTTCGAGACGTGTTTACTGCCGTTGCTTTATCCATTCCGACGACGCTGATCTCTTTAAGCTCGCCCTCTCTTCGTTAAGTCACATATTTTTTCCTATCTTTTTTTGAAATTTGTAGCGATTTTTCGTTTATAATTAACGCCTGATTTGTTTGTAGTGTTTTTATATTTTTTCCTTTCCTTTTTTCGCCTTTACATTCTGGTATGGTATTATGTTAGCCTATATCCACACACTCTTCAACTGTACCTTGCAGAACGTCGGGTTGGGATGGCAGACTTGTGCTGTGCAGCGTAAGACACACACACACATATCCCAAGCCGAGTGCTGCATTTGCTAAGGAGGAGCTTAGCTTCTAGCACGACACCATGCGACCTACCCTTGGCTGTACCTGCCTCAGTATGGGTGGACACCTTTTCCCATAGCTATAGGCTACGTGAAGACCTTAAATGGGAACTAAACAAACTCTAATTCAAAAAACGCAGAAGTGGACCTGGGTGGGGAGAATCAGGATAAGGAGGAATCTGGGGTTGTATTAAATCCCGTGGAATCCACCAGTTGTGAACTGCAGCAGAACGTGAGATTGCTGTGCAGACCCATTCAACTTGCGATAGATGTTTCATTCCATAGCAGGATGAGAATAGTTCAAATTAATCTACATCACAGTAAGGCGGCAACTGTTCTTTTACTTGAACAGGGTGACGGTAGACAGAACAGCAGGACTGGGTGTAAGTGGGAGGTAAGTTGGTACGACAGATCAGCCACTAGGTATGGGATTTGCACAGTTGCAAGCAATAATCCCGAGATATTAATGTTGTCTTCTCTATGTTCCAGGGATTGCACAGTAATCAGTGCTCATCTATGAGCAAGAGGGTGGCTTGATCTCTGCGTACTTCCACACGAGGTCATGTACAGCTTCGTTCACTCCAAGTCGCACTTTTTTTCATGATCTTTACATAATATATAATTTAACTGTAATTATTTATCTTTTATTTACTTGAATGATTTACTTTGAAACTTTTTTGTAATAAATACATTACTTTTGTACATATACAGTTTTCCCTAAGATACTATGTTTGAGTGTAAGCGAGCGAGCAGAAGCTCTACTACAGATGTTATTAAATCAAAGTTTGCCGTAGAATTCAACATTTATTGCTATCGACCAAAAATCGACGAAAATCTGTCTTTTCCAGTTTTGAGGAAAAAATTTGAAAATTCAAAATGCTCCGTCTCGGGAACTATTAAAACTAGAAAGTTCGAGTGTCAAGGTTGTAGATAGTTTATTCCAGTTTAAAAAAGGGTTGACCAATACCTTAGGAGCGTTTTGCGGGAAATAAGGCCAAGTCCGAAAACTCAACGTTTTTTTCAAGATGCCAACGCCCGCGGTGTAGAAGGGACTTGGATTTTCCAACAGTGTACCAACCCGTACAACAAATCAGGAACTACGCTGACTAATGCAACCATTCATCGGTGTTTTTGTGACAATTACACCGGACTGTTGGTCGGCAAACGGAAAAACAGAAAAACTTAGAGTTGTTTTTATTTTAACTTTACTTTGCGTAGCCAAAACGCAAGTAAAATCAGACGAACGGATTTTGAGAAATTGTATTGATTTTGGTAAAATAGGAGTTCTGTAAATTTTTAACCGAAAAAAGTGGTATCGAAAAATAGTCAATATAATCCTGTTTGCCAAATTTAAACTGAATTACGTAAAACACACACACACACACACACACACACACACACACACTCGGATAGGTGTATCAAAATACGATAACTGTACCTTCCGCATACAATACAAGGTGTGTTCAGGAAGTAACGAGAATTTTAATTTTTTTGAACAAAATATTTATTTATTCTTCTACATTGATGTTGTCGCCTTCAAAATAGTCCCCACTGGAGATTATGCACTTGTGCCAGCGCTTCTTCCAATCCGCGAAACACTTCTCAAACTCAATCTTTGAGATAGCCTTTAGTTCTTTCAGCGATGTGCTTTTAATGTCATCTACTGCTGTAAACGAAGGCCCTTTAAGGTTATCTTTATTTTTGGAAATAGGAAAAGTCACACGGAGCCATGTCTGACGAATATGGAGGCTGGGGCATCGTTATAGTACTGTTTTTGGCCAAATATTCACGAACAAGCAATGAAGTGTGAGCTGGTGCATTATCGTGGTGCAAAAGCCATGAATTGTTTTTCCACAGATCCGGGCGTTTTTTTCGGATTGCTTTACGCAAACGGCGTTGAACTTGTAGGTAGTACTCCTTATTGACCATTTCACCTGGTGGCAGGAATTCACGATGCACTATGCCATTAATATCGAAGAACACAGTGAGCATAACATTCACGTTCGACCGCACTTGTCGAGCCTTTTTCGGTCTTGGCGAGCAAGAATGCCTCCACTGGGATGATTGAGTCTTTGTTTCGACGTCATATCCGTAAACCCATGTTTCGTCACCTGTTATAATACGTTTCAGTAATTCTGCATAGTCGTTGACTTCATTTAGTGACTCCTGAGCAACTTCCATTCGCCGCTGTTTTTGTTTAAAACAATTTTGGAACGAATTTTGCTGCCACGCGTTTCATACACAAAACACTGGAAACAATGTCATGACATGATCCAATCGATATGCCAACATCATCAGCGACCTCTCTAATTGTGATTCGTCGATTGTTCATAACTATTTCTTTCACTTTTTCCACTTTTTCCACTTTTTCATCGGTTGTTGATGTGCTAGGGTGTCCAGGGCGTTCGTCATCTTCAACGTTTTCACTGCCTTCTTGGAAACGCTTATACCACTCGTAAACTCTTGCTTTACTCATAGCAGACTCACCATAGGCCTTTGTTAACATTTCATACACTTTGTTACACTTTATTCCATTTTTTACGCAAAATTTGATACAAATTCTTTGATCCATTTTTTTTAACAAACGAAAATCGCCGAGCTCATAAAAACACGTCTAACCTTAATGGCTGTCACAGACAAAGTCAACAATGAAAACAGCTAAAAGTTTTATCATATTTCAAGGACATGTATACCAACAT
Organism: Callitettix versicolor; assembly: GCA_022606455.1. Classification (NCBI taxonomy): domain Eukaryota; kingdom Metazoa; phylum Arthropoda; class Insecta; order Hemiptera; family Cercopidae; genus Callitettix; species Callitettix versicolor. Next base: position 15,015 of record JAJIZJ010000081.1, read on the forward strand.
AATAAAAAAATGTTTGACTATCGGACTCTCCAAGCCCGTGAAATTTAAAAATTCTCGTTACTTTCTGAACATACCTCGTATAGTATGTAGGCCAATGTACACGTGTACTGAGAAAATAAGTCAGCTGTTCACAATGGTTTATTATTGGCCTAAGAACACTTGATATGTCGTTTTAAAATACTTTTCGATGAATTGATTTAATAAAAAGTAATAAAGTGATTGTTTAACCATTAGACAAAGTTTCTTACAACTTTAAACTTTAAAAGTAATGAAATACGATTATAATTAAGAATTTTAATTCTCAGTAACATTTTATTACTTTTAAAGTTTAAAAGTGTTTCCTACATTATTACTGCAGACTGCACATAGGCCTAACCTAATGAAATAATGAAGTGTGCCCTACAGTATTACAAAACTTGGAATATACTTTTAATATGTTCTTAACGGGTCGCTTATTAAAAGCCAAGGGTAGGTACTCAAGCAGTCGAAGCCAAGGGGTTGGTAAGACATTAATAAAGATGCAAAAGCGGTGGTTGGGCGAACACGACTCCGTCTCCCACTGCGCCAAGAAATATTTACGGAATGAGTGTTATTAAAGCGAATATAAGTTAAAAGTCGCGCGCAGCTGTCTCGCTTAAGCGATGGGAACGAATTTCCAGCAATATTTATTTATCTTAATAATTTAAAAAAAAATTATTTTACCAACATACTGAGTGCCAAGATCTGAAACTTTCAAATAACATTTTAATACTGCAAGCTAGCCTAGTTATAAATAATTTCAATCGAGCAATATGTGTAGGCCTATGTTTGCAAAAATTATTGATTTATTTATTTTATAATATACAAATCTCGGCTTCAATGTTCTGAAGACTTTCACCTAGGCCCTAACAACTAGATGAGCGAAGTTCGGCTGGGTTTGTGGCTGAAAACAAAATAAAATGATGCGTTTACATTTAGCCATTACGTTACGTTGGTTTTAACATTGTCTGTACATTTTCACTCATAAAAAAAGTTTATACGATTTTTTTGGATTAATTATGTTGTCAAGTCTAATCAAAGCCTCTGGTGGAATTTCGAATTTGGTATTAGAAAGTATCACCCGCCAAGTTTTTAAAGCTTACAATGTTACCAGATATTTTACTATTTTCTGTTAACTGAATTTTGTTGAATATTAAATAAAAGTTGTTTTTTTAATTTGTCTGACTGATACTTTGTTAAAAACTGAACGTCTGTCTTCAAATCCTCGGACCACAGTAATCTAAATTCACAATGGCTTCCTTATTATTGAGCTGTTATTATTGAGGTTATTCTTTTATTTACGTTTCATACGAAAGTGATGGTTACAATATTATTATGAATATTATATTTTGTTCCAATTTAATATGGACTGCGAATGAAAATGGACTATGGGAGTTTTTACTTCTTTAAAGTGAGGTGATTGGGTATGTTTAGATATAATTGAAACTTCTGTATCATTACATAATTATACGGATTTAACGGTGATGACGCCATATTTACAAAAAAAGTTACGGTTTTTTTCAATATTTCAAAATGAATAGCCTCCATTTTGAACCTGTTGAACAAACTTGTCTACGCTATTAACAGTAGCTGTTTTTGCTGAAAGTTTTAAACAAAACCACGAAACAAAAACCATAATTTTGGTTTGACTTGTAATAGCGTGGATACTCACCACAATTGGTTCGACAGTTTCAAACTTACTAATACAAAAAACTTGTGAAAACATAGTATTTTGTTTCACTTTTTTAAAATTCAGAATGCAAAGCCGTATTCAGCGTAAATATTTGCAAAAATTAATTATGACTTTTAATGTTCGATGGAAATTCACTAATGCGACCCTCTCGCTACCAACAAAGGACGCGAAGAGGGGCTTCAGGACTCAGGACACAATGGCTGCAGTATGACTTATAGCTGCTAATATCAGGCATACACTGACAATGACTAATAAGCCTATTTGCTTTTCCCCGATCTTATACAATCACACAGCTCCTCGCTAGGGATAAAGGGTGTCGCACAATTTGGGTGTGTGTGTGTCAAAGGAAACGATATGACAGATTAATTTATATGGGAACATTGCTCCTGTACGGTGATAGGACTTGAACCTGGGACCTTGATATGAGCACCGATCCTGACTCGAGATTACTCTTTGAGGCGTCGTGTGTGTGTGTGTGTGTGTGTGTGTGTGTGTGTGTGTGTGTGTGTGTGTGTGTCAAAGGAAACGATATGACAGATTAATTTATATGGGAACATTGCTCCTGTACGGTGATAGGACTTGAACCTGGGACCTTGATATGAGCACCGATCCTGACTCGAGATTACTCTTTGAGGCGTCGTGTGTGTGTGTGTGTATGTGTGTGTGTGTGTGTGTCAAAGGAAACGATATGACAGATGAATTTATAAGGGAACATTGCTCCTCTACGGTGATAGGACTTGAACCTGGGACCTTAATATGAGCACCGATCCTGACT
>JAJIZJ010000081.1:22500-30000 GCA_022606455.1 Callitettix versicolor
TTTTAACATAAACTCCAAAATACCTAAATTTGCTTGGGTAGTGTCGAACCAATCAGCTTGAAAAATCTTTTTAAATTTAAACTGCTTTTGCCGTTAAATTCCTGCATGGTTGATACAGGCCTGCTGTCTACGTGACTTCTAGCACACTTATGTTTTTCTTTTCTTTAAGTAACGGCGTCCAGTTTATTGGAGTTCACCGCTTTTAGTGACCTTCCTAACTGACAATTTTGCACTTAGTCAGTTATAGCCTACATATCATCTAGAGGTCAGGATTAGCGCTAAATTAATGGAAATTCCCCAATAATGACTTTTTTGTTAAAATTAAATTTAATCGTAAACAATGTAAATAAACATAACCTCAATTGAAAAAATATAACGATAATCGGAAGGAACATGTGCGGTGCGAAATCAGCTGTTTAGGTGCACGTTATGTCTATCCCGTCGCATATTAGGCTGTAGCTGGCAGTGTTACTTTGTATTAGACAATTACCGGACTTTACAACGCCGGGCCGTTCGACACAAAAAACCTTCACTTTGTTGGAATATAGGCCTAAAGTTTTTGTCACTTTTCTACCGTTAACAAGACAAACAAATGAACACAAAAAAAGTCGAGAGAGCTCTCCCCAGATGCCGTTGACGTCTGTGAGATTCGAGATAACCTAACCTGCCGCAAGAAACTCACTTCCATGTAATTTCAGCCAGCCTCTTCAAACGAATCCCGCACAATATGTTGTCGAAAAAGTAAGTTTTTGTGGCCGCGGTATCCTCTGATTTCGGGTTTGATATGCTGTCCGCATCCGTGCCGCTCGCAAAATTACTTTCCTAGTTCAGTTTTTTTTATTTTTCTTTGCATACAGTTTTAATTGTTAAGTTTTAATTGTTCCTTTCGTTCATATAGGTTTAGCTTGGCGCCATTGTCTCGTGGAATTAATTGCTTTATTTTGTAAACAATGGATTGTCGAGTGTAATTAGTAACTTAGGCCTAATCAATTTGTCCAAGCGTTCTTAAAACGCTTAAAGTTGTAACTTTAATTTCACTGCCTCGCCGATATTTATTTCCAGACAATTATATAGCCTACACGTTTAAACTTTACAAAGAGGCAGCGATTTGCAAACGTTTCCATCTGCCATCTGATTCTTTCTTCAAATCGCATATTGCAAAGAAACCTCCCCCAAAATGTAATTATGCAGTGAAGGTTGTTTTTTCCAAATATTGATTTTTGAATATTTTTTTCTTTTATTACATAACTTATCCAATTAACGCATATTCACCAGCGAAAAATATTTTTTTAACCTTACGGTTTTAGGCTGTTTTATATTGTGACGTCATTGCTGTTTACATTGCATGAAACGTACTAGATTTACTACTCCTACTCATTGCTCATGCGCGTTACCACATACTTAATACGTATTACTTCGTTCGTTCTTGAAGTAAAAACGTTTTTAAAATGGCGTCCGCTTATTTAAATATGGGTTTTACCCCAAAATCGTGTCAGTTAGGTTTCAGTTTTTTTTTTTTTAAATTATGGGTTTTTATCGTTTTAGCACGATACCTAGGCCTACTTTCTCGCGGTAGCAATTTTGAGGTTATCAAACTTTTTGAAGGTAACAAAAATGTGTTGGCCTAACGTGTTACTTTAACGAGTCTGTAAGGACAGCCTCCATGATGGCAGCCGTTTTGATGATGACTCAAGCTTTGTGAAAATGAATTTGAAAATAACGGATAATACGTTGATACCTGTAGGTCTAACAAAAAAGATCTACCCCAAACCGGAATCTCTAAAAAGTATTTTAACTTTGTCATAGACTCAAGCTAAGTTTGGTTATGAAGTCATGACTAAGGAAGTGGGCTGACATCACAACCCTGATGCTGAAGTGGCCGACAATGACTTTACAATGAATTAATTAAACGCAGCGATGTTTCAAAATTATTGAAAAAGTAGTGTTTCGTGCCTAAATTTATTTTAATGAATTTAAATAACTTATGGCAACATTTTTTGTTCTGTTTTTTAGTATCAATTCAATAACACATCTTCTGCAAGGGGTTCCAAAACTAGAAATCTATTCAATTTATATGAAGGTAAATGAGTGGTCCAAAGAAGCTTTAGAAAGAAGAACAGGCTTTTAAAACTTTAAAAATACGAAACATTTTTGTTACTGAACCAAAAATAAAAATTATATGTCATGTTTTATTTTCCTTATTGTTATTTTAATAAAAATAATTTCTTCGAAAACACGTATTTTTAACAACATAACCTGAAACTTATTACAGCCTATCAGCTGTTCAATGAAATCAGCTGATCGTTACGAATTAATATAACAGAACTAATCTTTTACTGTAACTACCAAATATAAACTTCTTCGTAGTTTCCTTGGTGTAGTGGTTATCACATCGCCTCACACGCGCCAGGTCCCCGGTTCGATCCCGGACGGAAACACACGAAATTTTAATTATAATTAATTTACTATGAAACTTTCGATACGCAAGATATGTTATTACCTAGGCCATCGGTATAAAGTTGTACACTCGCGTCACGACCAGCCCCAAAAGGTGAAACAACTTTCTACAAACAAACTGTGTAGGCCTACTTCCTTGTGCCATTTTAATTGGATCAATATTATTTTGGCAACTGTAAAAGTAGTTTATTTATTGTTTTTATCGACCAAAACGTTTTCAAACGCTTGAAAAGTGGTTGGCGGTGTGTTAGTGTGCTGCAGCAGCAGCAGGTCAGACAGCCCTGAATAAGTTGACGATCAGATGTCGCCAAAGCCCAACGTGGGAAAGCTATCTCGGGTTTGATCGTAGGCTTTGTTTCTCCACAATAAATCATAGACACTTAATAGGGCCCGTTTTACTTCCGAACACGCAACTTTTACGGCGACATTATTTTCGTGTAGGCCTATTTTATTTCTGGCGTTTCTGAGTAATTGGGAAAACAATCGATTGCTTTAACTTTCTCTCTTGCGCACGAAAGCGTGCGGTGAGTTGCGATAGAGTTGCTGACATGCTGACATGACGGAAACAAACACTTCGACAGCCGTGAAGCTCATATTTTAAAAAAAATCTTAATTGATGTTAAAATTTAACAGACTATATAGCCTAAGTTAATTTTTAATTTTCACATTCTATTGAGGCTAGTTTTGAAGCTTCTCTGAGTACAAATAAATGGTTTCTTTAATAATAATAATAATAATAATAATAATAATAATAATAATAATAATAAGAATAAGAATAATAATAATAATAATAATAATAATAATAATAATAATAATAATAATAATAATAATAATCCAGGATGTGTAAAATGGAATTCCAGGATTATCCTGGAATTCCAAACTTAAGCATTATAAAACTGTGATCAAACCAGAGGCTTTATATGCATCTGAAACTCTTACACTCAATAATAAGGGATTACTGGACAACCTGGAGAAGAAGGAAAGAAAGTTAATAAGGAAGATATTGGGCCAAAACTTTAAAAATAATGAAGTAAAGTTGATTTCTAATAAAAACCTGTATCTCAAAATTGAGAGACTCTCAGATAGCATGAGGAAAAGACGACTTAGTTTTTATGGCCATATTAGTAGGATGAACAGCAGTAGACTTACTAGGCGGATCTTTGCTTTCTTCAGAGATCGGAAAACGAAGAGTAATTGGTTCAGGCGGGTCCAGGAAGACTTAACTGAGCTGGCGATATCAGATGAGATGATTGACGATGTACTTAAACTGCGAAAACTTTTACATAATGAAAACTTAAGGTTCCAAGAAAAACCAACATCTAAAAGGGGCGGGGCAGTCTCGGATGAAAGAAGGAAGGCAGCCTCGGATAGAATGAAGCAGTATTGGATACAGCGGAGGGCAGCTAACGCACATCAAAGTAATTGATTTGGCGTACCCCAAAGTGGGTGATCCGGATGAAAGAAGAATAATAATAATGAGTGATTGAAACAGTTGTATGTGCTGCATTCTGTGATGAAACTAATGAACTATGTCAGTTATTGAACGTATGTTTTAAGTGCAATCATCTGATCAAATAAAATCTTCTACATAGACCGGCGGAGCTGCGCATAAGACCGGCGGAGCTGCGCGAACTGGAGCCGAGCGGAAACAATTTAGAGATCGTCCTTGTATGTTTTGAGTGCAATCATCTGATCAAATAAAATCTTCTACATAAGACCGGCGGAGCTGCGCGAACTGAGCCGAGCGGAACGGCCACCGGAAGCGGATTACAGCCAATTTAGCGGACGTCCTTGTATGTTTTGAATCTAAAAATTTAGCATACTGTATCGGAAACTACTATGATTACAAACGGTAACCTAAGTTTGGAGGCGTGGTCAGCGTGGTCAGCGTGGTCAGCGTGGTGGGGGAAGCGGAATTAGCTCCAAACCGACTCCGCACAGCTCCGCTACGCTTTCAGTAGCCGCACTTGCATTAGGTTTTGAATGCGTAGTTCGCTCCGCTCCGCATTTGGTGGCCAGATGGCTTTGGATTTGGATAACATAGGAACTTTGAACGTCAATAGGGAGAAGCTTAAGAAGGAAATCAGTCTAAATTTCGGGTCGAGTAGAACTGCCGAACTAACTTGTATTATACAGATAATAATAATTATTTATCCCTTTGTAAAAAATACGTTTAAGATAATTTATAGTTAGCTAGGCCATCTGTTACAGATATGTAGGTCAGGTGAACACTTTTTTTACAAGAATTATTCATATTTAAGGCAACATGTAGGCTAAATACACGAAAGCTGTACAACAAAGTTACAAAACAAAGGAAGGATAGGCCTAAAGCCAGTTTAACATTCAGCTGTGTTTGAATGTCATGTATAAGGATTTTGCTTTGACCGACTTTAAAAACAATGGTCTGCCCGCAACAAATACATAGACCGAGATGTTGGTTTTACTTGCTCAAATTTAGTGTAACGTATAGGCTAAGCTCTTTGTTTCAAGAGTATATTTGTGTAGACTACGTAGGACATTAAAAACAATCTTCCATCAGGCTGCACAGTTTCTAAATCCAGTTTTGAAGTTTTTTTCTTAAAAATAAAATATCTATGTTATTATTACAGTTTATTCCGACATTTTCCATCATTTTGTGCCTAACCTAACCTAACCTAACCCAAACATGCGCCTGGATGTTAAGGTTCATATTCGGCAGCTTTTTCGTTTGCTTGTTGACGTAGCCTAAGTCTTGTTTTAGTTGCATATTCAGTTAGGCACTGTCGTAACGTCGTGTAGGCCTATTGTTTTCTTATGGCATCCGAATAAAAACAATACTGTAATAATATAAGTCTCGACTACACTGTGCGTTGTATATTAAGGCGTTAATTAGGCTATAACTTATCTATATATCATTGAACTTATTAATTATATTAAATATAATTTAAATATAAAGTTAAAATCATCAATTGCTTTAAAAAAAAAGTCCCTTAATTTGACGAGCAGAGATCATAGCACTGAGCCAGCAATGTACATTATACAGTCAGCTCACGGATTGTCTCAAATCCATTTTTAAAATAATAATAATGTGTAGCCTATACTTGGCGCCTTATTACATGCCATTGTGTGTTTTTAATGTTTTTCTTCATACAACAAAATACTCTACAGCGAAATTTTCCTTCTCCCTTTAGGCTATTTGCTGCTTAAATGCTGAGAGAGAGAGAGAGAGAGAGAGAGAGAGAGAGAGAGAGAGAGAGAGAGAGAGAGAGAGAGAGAGAGAGAGAGAGAGAGAGAGAGAGAGAGAGAGAGAGAGAGAGAGAGAGAGAGAGCTTCTTTTATATTTAATGCTTTACTAAAAAAAAACATACTGAACTCCTTTAAAAGAAACATTTGGACCATTACACAAATTTCAGAATTTTCCGGATAAACCAACAAACGACAGTCAGGGTGGCACACAGAATGAATCAAAACCGTTTTTGGTATTTCATGCCCCCCTCCACGGGGCAGTAGGCCTACTGTTAATATAATCCGACCCTAATTGCCGTTCCGAACCGATATATCCTGTAACACTTTGCACCGTCGGCCTACATCAATTATTCAAAGTTGTGTACAGTGGGCCGTAAATAGCGGGAATATTCCAAATAACGAATGACTCGATAAATCCAGTGAGGGCGGGGTAATACAGTCGCTGAAAATTTATATCTCGTTTCTGATTATCAATCACTGCGTACTTAACAATGCCGGGTGTTAGGCAACATTGAATATTGAATATACAAGCAGGCAGTGGCTACCACGGCTACATAGATAGATTTGTCACTTGCTCTGCATGGTGCCACTTGTATCGACACATTATCTCCTTTACATCTCCACCACATGATTTACGACCGACCTTTCTTGTTGTACCCCGTGTCTGTCTGTCTGTCTGTCTGTCTGTCTATCTGTCGTTATATTTTGTTTAAAACGAATTGTTTCACGAAATTGTTTCACATAACGAGTTGTGCGTAATGTTTTATACAAAGTGAACCATGGCCGCCGTCAAGTATATTTTCGTATTTGAAAAAGAATTTATAAAATTCTAATAGACTTTCAATGCTACTTACGATGGTGTTATCATATTTACGGTGTAACGACTTTTTTAATTTGGGAAGGTCTCCATTATGCAACTGTTAAACGGACTTTGCTTCGCAACAGACTTGCCCAACTTAATTAATATCATAATCAATTTTTGTGACAATTTCAAATTTTTCCAACTAAAATTGTAAACGCTATAAGAGTGGTGGTCAATCAGACAGATAGATTGATTTGTTTGTTTGTTGTTATTTTAAGGAGAAAAGTACATTGAGACTATTATCGCCTCCCTAAATATAAGTGAGTGTAAAGTGTTAAAGTCGTAAGTGTAGTGTTGTAAGTGTAAGTGTTTGTTAGACTCGGGTACCGCGAGGGACGTCTAAATCCTCTCAATAGGTGCAGCTAGTCTGCACCCCCCTGCGGGGTATATATATATATATATATATATAGGCTATATATATATAGATAGATAGATAGATAGATAGAGAGAGTGTATATGTGAGATATATATATATATAAAATATATACATGTTATTTTAAGAAGAAAAGTACATTGAGGCTATTATCGCCTCCTTAAATGTAAGTGTGAGTGTAAAGTGTTAAAGTCGTAAGTGTTAGACTCGGGTATCGTGAGGGACGTCTAAATACTCTCAATAGGTGCAGCTAATCTGCACCTCCTGCGGGGTATATATATATATATATATATATATATATATATATATATATATATATATATATATATAGAGAGAGAGAGAGAGAGAGAGAGAGAGAGAGAGAGAGAGAGGAGACAAAGTGAGAAAGAGAGAGTGTGTGTGTGTACGTGTGATATTTATAGGATCGACCACATTCGAGGGCCTGAAAATGGTTCTTACCATGATGGCTACTCTAAAAGCTCATTTTCCGACGTAAATTCGCCAAAAAATCCTACAGAATAAAAAATGTCGACTTTAAAGAGTTTATAATTATTTTATTTTAAACTTAAATATTATCATTATT
>JAJIZJ010000081.1:35000-124436 GCA_022606455.1 Callitettix versicolor
TTATTTTTATAGTGTTCCTACCCCATTTGTGTTTCCATTGCATTTGTTTTGTACGAGTTCTGTTATGTTGGCTTGTGTTCCTTTTATTGTATTACTTTGTTGATATAAATGTGACCTAATTTAATTATTCTGGATCTTTCAGTGGGGTAACAGTTGTATCGAGTGTAGGGCCTACCTGTAAGGAATACAAATAATACATATTTACAAACTGTAGTAGACCTAATGGTGTAAATAAAAAAAAAACTTCAGGGCGTTATATAATTGAATACAGATTTAGTTCCTGTGCTAAGTTTCAACATTTTGCTTAGGTTAGGTCATCCCAGTGATCGTATTTTCGTTTTAAAATTGCCAGAAAATTAAAAAATGGAACAAGAATAATGAATAATGTTCCAAAACGGTTACAACAGGAACACGCTGTCACAGCTGTGATTGTGTGGAATACTGGAAAATGCGAACAATTTTGTTTCCGAAGAAGACGGTCGTATATTACCAGCCCATAAACTGTACCAGCTACTGTTGGGCGGGTTAATGAATAGGTCATATCAAACATAAAACTTTTGTTTTAATGGCTCAGGTAGGCAGTTAATTTTAATTGCCAAAACTCTCAAAGCGCCGCGCCAGCGTCGGCTTTGTCCTCCGCCTTAGATTACCGTCGCTTATCATTTATCAGAAATCTAAGATGGTTCCGCTTATACTTTAACGACACGATGCACGATGAGCGTTTATTATATCAATAAAGCTGCCGGTAGCGAAATGTGCGGTGCGGTGCGGTGCGGTGCGGTGTATACGTGAAGAATTCCGACTGCATTGGTCACTTAGTGTTACTTAGGATTTCAACTGTACTCATTGTCTTCTCTCTTAGCCGTGGTCTGTTGGTTATCTTACAATCATGGGCTGTTACGCTTGTTCTTCCAGCATAATCAAACTTTTCCTTCACATTTGTCGGTTAGTTGTCCCTTCAGCACGGAATCCATTGCCTTTCATCGCGTTTGTGGTCTGTTAGCAGAAGACCTCCGCCACAATCAAACTATTACCTAATCGAGGCCTATTCGTTGTTCTTCCAGCATAACCAAACTTTTCCTTCACCTTAGTCGGTTAGTTGTCCCTTCAGCACGGAATCCATTGCCTTTCATCGCGTTTGTGGTCTGTTAGCAGAAGACCTCCGCCACAATCAAACTATTACCTAATCGAGGCCTATTCGTTGTTCTTCCAGCATAATCAAACTTTTCCTTCACCTTAGTCGGTTAGTTGTCCCTTCAGCACGGAATCCATTGCCTTTCATCGCGTTTGTGGTCTGTTAGCAGAAGACCTCCGCCACAATCAAACTATTACCTAATCGAGGCCTATTCGTTGTTCTTCCAGCATAATCAAACTTTTCCTTCACCTTAGTCGGTTAGTTGTCCCTTCAGCACGGAATCCATTGCCTTTCATCGCGTTTGTGGTCTGTTAGCAGAAGACCTCCGCCACAATCAAACTATTACCTAATCGAGGCCTATTCGTTGTTCTTCCAGCATAACCAAACTTTTCCTTCACCTTAGTCGGTTAGTTGTCCCTTCAGCACGGAATCCATTGCCTTTCATCGCGTTTGTGGTCTGTTAGCAGAAGACCTCCGCCACAATCAAACTATTACCTAATCGAGGCCTATTCGTTGTTCTTCCAGCATAACCAAACTTTTCCTTCACCTTAGTCGGTTAGTTGTCCCTTCAGCACGGAATCCATTGCCTTTCATCGTGTTTGTGGTCTGTTAGCGGAAGACCTCCGCCACAATCAAACTATTAACTAATCGAGGCCTATTCGTTGTTCTTCCAGCATAACCAAACTTTTCCTTCACCTTAGTCGGTTAGTTGTCCTTCAGCACGGAATCCATTGCCTTTCATCGCGTTTGTGGTCTGTTAGCAGAAGACCTCCGCCACAATCAAACTATTACCTAATCGAGGCCTATTCGTTGTTCTTCCAGCATAACCAAACTTTTCCTTCACCTTAGTCGGTTAGTTGTCCCTTCAGCACGGAATCCATTGCCTTTCATCGCGTTTGTGGTCTGTTAGCAGAAGACCTCCGCCACAATCAAACTATTACCTAATCGAGGCCTATTCGTTGTTCTTCCAGCATAACCAAACTTTTCCTTCACCTTAGTCGGTTAGTTGTCCCTTCAGCACGGAATCCATTGCCTTTCATCGCGTTTGTGGTCTGTTAGCAGAAGACCTCCGCCACAATCAAACTATTACCTAATCGAGGCCTATTCGTTGTTCTTCCAGCATAACCAAACTTTTCCTTCACCTTAGTCGGTTAGTTGTCCCTTCAGCACGGAATCCATTGCCTTTCATCGCGTTTGTGGTCTGTTAGCAGAAGACCTCCGCCACAATCAAACTATTACCTAATCGAGGCCTATTCGTTGTTCTTCCAGCATAACCAAACTTTTCCTTCACCTTAGTCGGTTAGTTGTCCTTCAGCACGGAATCCATTGCCTTTCATCGTGTTTGTGGTCTGTTAGCGGAAGACCTCCGCCACAATCAAACTATTACCTAATCGAGGCCTATTCGTTGTTCTTCCAGCATAACCAAACTTTTCCTTCACCTTAGTCGGTTAGTTGTCCCTTCAGCACGGAATCCATTGCCTTTCATCGTGTTTGTGGTCTGTTAGCGGAAGACCTCCGCCACAATCAAACTATTACCTAATCGAGGCCTATTCGTTGTTCTTCCAGCATAACCAAACTTTTTCCTTCACCTTAGTCGGTTAGTTGTCCCTTCAGCACGGAATCCATTGCCTTTCATCGCGTTTGTGGTCTGTTAGCAGAAGACCTCCGCCACAATCAAACTATTACCTAATCGAGGCCTATTCGTTGTTCTTCCAGCATAACCAAACTTTTTCTTCACCTTAGTCGGTTAGTTGTCTCTTCAGCACGGAATCCATTGCCTTTCATCGCGTTTGTGGTCTGTTAGCAGAAGACCTCCGCCACAATCAAACTATTACCTAATCGAGGCCTATTCGTTGTTCTTCCAGCATAACCAAACTTTTTCTTCACCTTAGTCGGTTAGTTGTCCCTTCAGCATGGAATCCATTGCCTTTCATCGCGTTTGTGGTCTGTTAGCAGAAGACCTCTGCCACAATCAAACTATTACCTAGTCGAGGCCTATTCGTTGTTCTTCCAGCATAACTAAACTTTTTCTTCACCTTAGTCAGTTAGTTGTCCCTTCAGCATGGAATCCATTGCCTTTCATCGCGTTTGTGGTCTGTTAGCAGAAGACCTCCGCCACAATCAAACTATTACCTAATCGAGGCCTATTCGTTGTTCTTCCAGCATAACCAAACTTTTCCTTCACCTTAGTCGGTTAGTTGTCCCTTCAGCACGGAATCCATTGCCTTTCATCGCGTTTGTGGTCTGTTAGCAGAAGACCTCCGCCACAATCAAACTATTACCTAATCGAGGCCTATTCGTTGTTCTTCCAGCATAACCAAACTTTTTCTTCACCTTAGTCGGTTAGTTGTCCCTTCAGCACGGAATCCATTGCCTTTCATCGCGTTTGTGGTCTGTTAGCAGAAGACCTCCGCCACAATCAAACTATTACCTAATCGAGGCCTATTCGTTGTTCTTCCAGCATAACCAAACTTTTCCTTCACCTTAGTCGGTTAGTTGTCCCTTCAGCACGGAATCCATTGCCTTTCATCGCGTTTGTGGTCTGTTAGCAGAAGACCTCCGCCACAATCAAACTATTACCTAATCGAGGCCTATTCGTTGTTCTTCCAGCATAATCAAACTTTTTCTGAACCGGATCTGGCGGTTGTCACTTCACTTTTCACCAAAATAATACTTCCTAACCCATAATACTTTTATCTATACATTTTTGTATAAATTGCGAGTTAATTTACAAGCATCAGTTATTTTCTGGTATTTACATCTGAAAGGAGAATTTTAAAATTTAACAGTCCTTGGCCATCTTGTGTTACAATCAAATTGCAAATTTTGTTTTAGAGAACACATTAAATAAATTCAGTAAAATGCAATCGGCGTGCTGTAAGAATGTAGCTAATTTGGATAGGTTTTGTTGTACTTCAGTGATTCAACACAAAGAATGAAAGTTGCTACAGGTCTGCCAAAGATACGATCAAATTAAAGTAAATATTTCCCTACTGTTAACAACAGTTCGAAGTTTATTATTGAATGCTATTTGTTAAACACGCATATAATACGAACGTGATTTTAAACAACTATTTTATGTTTTTTACCGAACTGTCACTAAACAATAAGCCAGTGGTAAGTTCTTTAAACTATCCTGACCTCTTAATAATTAAAATTTGTGTACATATACCTAATATTCATTTACGACCTCGCAAATTACATTGAATTGAAAATTGTAATACAACAGCAAGAGTTTTCTGTTAAAAGTTCTACTAATCTAAAACAATACAGTTTAATATAATTATATTCAACACTTTTTTAAAAAAATGGTAATAACCAATTTGAAGAACTGCTTAATCAGGGCTGACAATTTGTTCGCCCATCCAAGCTACCAAGAAGCCAGGAATGCGGCTGGTGTTTATATTTATGTGTGTATTGTGCGCTCGGTCGGGCCCAGAAATGCCAATTATTTACCCTCTTATATCTGATAAGAGGACAGATGTTGAAAGCTATTGGTCCAATTTTAGTGTTTATGGTAATTGGAAGGAATTTATTATTGTCTAATTATTACTTTCTTTAAAGTTTCCATTAATTTTATTACACCTGTGGTTATAATTATTATTAATTAAAATAGTAGGCCATTTACTTTACGTATTGTAAAAAACTTAAAACAATTCCACAAATTTGTTATAAAACAACCATAGGCCTAATTTAGTAGTGGAAGGCCTCACTCCACGAACCGCAGTCCCCAAACATGTTTGTTTCACTGCTGTTTTAAGAATCATTTTTAGAGAATTTCCACTGTAATTGAGCTACCGCAGCGGCCATCATTGTAAGGCCGGACCCGAAGCGTTGAAATGAGCCCCAATCCCGATCACTTTTTCAATTTTCAAACAATGTGTATTTGCATTTTAGCACAATTTTGGCCCGAATTTGAAAATGCATAACTTTTTTTGAAATCTGAGATTTTTTTTTGTTATTTTAAGGTGAAAAGCACATTGAGGCTATTATCACCTCCTTAAATGTAAGTGTGAGTGTAAAAAGTTAAAGTCGTAAGTGTAGTGTTGTAAGTGTAAGTGTGTGTTAGACTTGGGTACCGCGAGGGACGTCTAAATCCTCTCAATATGTGCAGCTAGTCCGCACCCCTGCGAGTTTTTGAAATCTGACTCCATATTCTGCAGAAATAAGCATTTTGAACTTTTGAAATTATTTGACGGGCGTCAGGATTCGTTTTTATATTTTCAATATAATTTGTTAGCTAAAGACGCAAATATATGTTGGCTGTGGTTGTGAAATCATATTTTTAAAAACGACAAAAAATTATTGTAGAAAATTCGTTTTCACCACGTCAGCGAAACAGTTGCGTGCCGCTATTTTATGGATAGAATTCGATTAATACGTTTTGTTCGAGTCTTGGAAAAATCCGATTTTCTTAATTTTTAAAAGTTTGTTGAGAAATATTTTGCACACAAAGAAAAACAGAAAAGTAATGTATAGGCTTGTGTTCGCTTTGCAGTTTAGGCTCTTAGCGAGGTTAATAAAGGAGTGAGTTAATAGAAGTGTTATTTGGCTGAAGAACCGGTCCTATTGCGGCTTCGAGCGGCAGTGCTGGTATTTCTCACGGATGGCAATCGAATTTGACGATAACAAAACGTTTACTTCTGCGGAAAGCCGGTGCATACGAGGTACACGGATTAGTACTTTGTGAGGCCTGAAATGCTTCTGGAACATTGCGCGGGCTTAACGAGTCCCTAAAGGCTTTTATGTTTCGGAATTCGATCTTATAACGCCCGAGATCGAGCCGTCAAAAGAAATCTTGACATCCGTGGAGTATGGGCTTATAAAACACAGCACAAACTTTCTATTTACGCCTTTGTTCGACAAGTAATTACGAGTTGCAAGAGCTGCGTAATTTATCAATGTTCACAACTCAAGGTATTTAGCTTAGGCCCCGCTGTTCGGCAGTGAACAGAAAAACATCCCTGACCGCTGTTGTGGTTTTATTTCTGTTTCTGTATGTTTTGGCGCTAGTAATCAAACCGGATTTTTAAGTAGTGAAAGCCGATTTTAGGAAAATACCACGTTGTAGTCTCCGTAGTCTTCAGGAGAAGTAGAAGAAGTCCGGCCGTGGGCTGGCGAGGCACTCTCCCGGTTCATAATTGTGAAATAAATTCGCTTCGTGTTTAGGCCTATATTTCCTCCACAGCAGGTTGTGTGTAGTTGTTGTGTAGTGGGTGGTCACCTTTCTGCCAAACAACGGTTTTCGACCTGTATTTATACTTGAAATTATGGCGGTAACCAAAACTTCGCAAAATGTCATTTTTAAAACTAAAGAAACAACACAACAATCAGAATTACGCTGTTGTGCACGGGAAATGCGAGGTGATGCGCCGGCAGTAGTGCCCATAGGAAAACCCTGCCTCTATAGAAAACATATCCTGCTTCTTAAGGAAACCCTATCTTGCTTCTATAAGAAAACATGCCATATCATGACCATATCATGACCCTATAGGAACACATATCCTGACTCTATAGGAAAACTAAAGGATATAAGAAAACATGCCCTGCACCATTTCCTGACTCCATAGGAACACCTATCCAGACTCTGTATGAAAACATAAGGATATAATAAAACATGTATGACTCTATAGGATACCTATCCTGACTATACATAACGCCTATCCTGACTCTTAGGAAAACATAAGGCTATAAGAAAACATACCCTGCCTCTATAGGCACACATATCTTGACTCTATACAAAACATATCCTGCTTCTATAAGAAAACATGCCCTATCTCTATAGGAATACCTATCCAGACTCTACAGGAAAACTAAAGGATATAAGAAAACATGCCCTGCCTCTATAGGAAACCATGTTCTGCCTCTATAGTAAACTATTTCCTGACTCCATATGAACACATATCCTGACTATATACAAAAACATATCCTGCTTCTATAAGAAAACATGTCCTGCCTCTATAGGAAAATATATCCTGACTCTATAGGAACATCTATCATGACTCTATACGAAAACATATCCTGATTCTATAAGAAAACATGCCCTACATCTATAGGTTACATATCCTGACTCTATAGGAACACCTATCTTGACTCTATAGGAAAACATAAGGATATAAGAAAACATGCCCTGCCTCTATGGGATACGTATCGTGACTCTATAGGAAAACATAAGGAAACATGCCCTGCCTCTATGGGATACCTATCCTGACTCTATAGGGAAAAATGAGGATATAAGGAAACATGCTCTGCCTCTATAGGATACATATCCTGACTCTATAGGAAAACATATCCTGACTCTATAGGAACGCCTATCCTTTTTTATAGATGTTTCGTTTACAATAATAAAATAATAATGTCATATATTTAGTAAATAGAAATGTAAAGGTGATTAGGCACCTTATTTCTAAGCACACGCGGCTTGCTACCGGCCAAACCAGTGTTAAGTGCAGCGACAGCAGGGTATAAGTTACATTGCGGATTTAATAAAGCATGAGAAATATATACTTCTTGATTACACCAGACGAAAAGTTCTATAATGAGACTTAAATGTTAATGATATTTCTGACTTAAAATGTTGAAATTACAGGGGTGGGACTCGAAAACATGAATTTTCCTAGAGATATGGCTGCTCTGGAATCACTGTCACTACTTATAGTCTGAAATGATACCTTAACATTGTTAAATAATAAATAAATACACGTATACCCTTTACCACTAAATATACTTGTTTTTTCTGCGTTGGGTCATCAAGTCCATTTGGATATAAATTAATCCAAATTCTTTAAAATAGCACACAACCATTCTAGCATTTCATTAGGCAAGTCAATGAAAACAATTTAAAACAGTGTAAAATTACGGAACACTCTATAAGCACAGTATGTCTAAGGACAACGGAGCGTACCGAGCGCTACCTATCGCCAGTCGCCGGCTCTACTCGTAATTAAACATCCAACAGTTGTAGATCATCATTGGTTGGCCGACAGTCGTTAATTTATTCGACTATAGGAGCGCTGTAGTCATTGTTTTAATGTTCAAAGACACCGCCCGCTATCAGCACTTGTACATCGCCCTATAACTTCTCAGTCCTCAGTCCTCTCAATTGGCGACACAGTGAGGACAGATTATACTGTTCAACGTCACCACTGTCCTTTTATTTTAGCCTACAGTTCTGCAATTTTCCTTTTCGTAGCTAATTTCAAAGAATTTCCATTAGAAAATTAACTGGTAGTATTCAGACTAGGACCTTGAATTAGGCACAGATGCCTATTATGGTGTTACATATCTTCACCTGCAATTTGAGTTAAAAATGCTAATTGTATTTAAAAAAACATACAATACGACTTATGGCTGGCGTCAACAATTTGGAAACTTTCTGAAATGCCTTCAGACAGCTGGAAATATTGACACTACCTAGTTTGTATTACCTTGCGTAACAAGTAGGGCCTACCAGATTTGGGGACTACTTACGATTCAAAAAACTGCCCTCCCTTAACGAGGTGATATTACTGAATAAACTCCCAGTTAAAATAAGTAGCATTCAAGAGTAGCCTATGCAGCTTTTATTGTCTGTGGAGGCGTTTATCGGCTATAAGTTGCTTGCATTGCATGGCCCGGCCATTTTAGAAAACAAGTTTAAATAAATTTATATTTATCTCATAAATTGATAATATTATTGGTTTTGCCAATAATAATTGGTTGTTGTGGAAATATTGTAGATCTAAAAATGGTTTTATAAATTCCTTTGTAATTATTCACTTGATTTTGTACCTATCCAATAATTAATTATCAACTCATTAGGCCTAATTGTAATTGTGATGTTTGCGATGCAGTAATTGTTTTGGCTAAAGCAATAAATAGATAAATTCTGACAATATTTTAAGAGTAGTGTGTGTGTGTGTGCGCGCGCGTGTGCGTGTTTTAGATCTCTCACGTTCGCAATTTTGATCAGATTTGATTCAAAATCAAAAATTGATACAAAAATCGATTTTGGTGATAGCTTGGACAACTTTATTAACCAGTAAAATTCGTTCGACAGTTTCAAAATGGCCGCTATTACAAATATTAAAAAACATACAATGTTTGTCTTAAACAGTTCTTTTTTTAATTTAATTTCATCGTCGTCGTAATCAGCTTTAAAAACTGCATAAATTAATATTTTGAATTTTCAAAAATCCTTTTTTTCGACAGCGGTCAGGGTTCATTTTTGTATTTTCAATGCAATTTGAAAGTTGTTAAACGCTTATATACGTAGATCTAACGCTGGTTTTGATGATGAAATCAGCATTTTGAAAAAAGCTTTAGGTAAGAAAACAATAGTTTTCGAAGTTCGCTTGCATCACGTCAGCGAGACAATGCAGAGTAGGGCCTGCAGCGGTTATTTGTAATCCCCGAGGGAGAGGATTTAGACGTCCCTCACGGTACCCGAGTCTAACACACATACTACACTTACGACTTTAACACTTCACACTCACACTTACATTTAGGGAGGCGATAATAACCTTAATGTGCTTTTTGCCTTAAAATTAAAAAAAAGTTATTTGTATTTCTAACCTGAAAAAAATGCACGCATACAAATTTGTTCACGATAAAGAAAAACTAAACAAATTTCTAGGCTGCATTACATACATATAGATGTTTATATACTTCGTAAATAGATAGGCATACGTCTAGACGTCTGTCTAATTGTTAAATAACAAACTGCTTCTACAAATTACAGACCTAAATACCTGAACAATTCTCTACGATACTTTCAGATTCATCGGTTGGCATTCCTGTTTACGGTAGAAACCAAACCGATGTCCTAATTGAACAGTTGTAACTAGGTTTTGATTTCAAGCCGAGGGAAATTTATGCAAGGCGTGTAAACAGCGTACGCAGAACGTGGGATGTATCTCAAGTCGTTGCCAACATTCAAACACTTAACAATTAAACGTAGAATACTTTCTGGGTAGACTACATTCGGATTTACTTTAATTTTATGGAAATAAATACAAACCTATGTTTGATCAAAATTGTTAAATTTCTTCCTAACGGCCATACTTTGTGCCGATTAGGCTGATGAGAACGATGGATCAGCGTCAACATTAAGGCCTAAATTAGCCTAACTTTAGGTTAATTAATTACTGGAGAGGATTATTTTTTTTAATTATTTTGAAATATACTCTCTTATTAACATTTTAAATTTACAAAATTTTTATAACTCACTCAGGTCAATTAAACAAAGTGTTATAATGTTCAAATTTTTAAATTTTTGTTGGTATTTTGGAAAACTGTCAACTTATTTTATTCTCTACGGTGTAAGGAACAAAATAAACAAAACAAAAGCAAGATAGCATATCTACTTCAATTCCTGAGATAAAGCCTACCGCCTACCTTGTCTGGGTCCTCTAGGGCCTTGCAATATAGGCTAAACATGCTATTGCAAGATTTGTCCGATACCATTTTTATATTTCTTGCATTTTCCCGCTTTTTGAATCCGCGTTCATCTCGACTCTTCATTGCACGCACGCACTTAGCCCCAGGAACACTGTAGCACTTAGGCCTAACTATGTTGCCCATATTGTACGTTGCAACAGCTTCTAATGTGGTTTTTATGGGAAGAGCTCATACGACCAAAAAATCAAACAACCAAAGATTCATTCGACCAAAATATATTTTAATATAATTCGTTATAATTGTATGCTAATGGGCTTGGTATGTACTATAATGGCGTTAAATTATTACAATTTAAATACGTATTATTAAACTGTCGTAACATTATATGTCGTGATATTAAAGAATCCTTCTGTACTAATAATGCAAGGTATATTTAAATATAATCCTCCTTTTAATTTTGTGCCAAGTGGGCTTGGTATGTAATATAATGGCGTTAAATTATTACAATTTAAATACGTATTATTAAACTGTCGTAACATTATATGTAGTAATATTAAAGAATCCTTCTGTACTAATAATGCAAGGTATATTTAAATATAATCTCCTTTTAATTTTGTGCCAAGTGGGCTTGGTATGTACTATAATGGCGTTAAATTATTACAATTTAAATACGTATTATTAAACTGTCGTAACAATATATGTCGTAATATTAAAGAATCCTTCTGTACTAATAATGCAAGGTATATTTAAATATAATCCTCCTTTTAATTTTGTGCTGAGTGGGCTTGGTATGTAATATAATGGCGTTAAATTATTACAATTTAAATACGTATTATTAAACTGTCGTAACAATATATGTCGTAATATTAAAGAATCTTTCTGTACTAATAATGCAAGGTATATTTAAATATAATCCTCCTTTTAATTTTGTGCCAAGTGGGCTTGGTATGTAATATAATGGCGTTAAATTATTACAATTTAAATACGTATTATTAAACTGTCGTAACAATATATGTCGTAATATTAAAGAATCCTTCTGTACTAATAATGCAAGGTATATTTAAATATAATCCTCCTTTTAATTTTGTGCTGAGTGGGCTTGGTATGTAATATAATGGCGTTAAATTATTACAATTTAAATACGTATTATTAAACTGTCGTAACAATATATGTCGTAATATTAAAGAATCTTTCTGTACTAATAATGCAAGGTATATTTAAATATAATCCTCCTTTTAATTTTGTGCCCAGTGGGCTTGGTATGTAATATAATGGCGTTAAATTATTACAATTTAAATACGTATTATTAAACTGTCGTAACATTATATGTAGTAATATTAAAGAATCCTTCTGTACTAATAATGCAAGGTATATTTAAATATAATCCTCCTTTTAATTTTGTGCCAAGTGGGCTTGGTATGTACTATAATGGCGTTAAATTATTACAATTTAAATACGTATTATTAAACTGTCGTAACAATATATGTCGTGATATTAAAGAATCCTTCTGTACTAATTATGCAAGGTATATTTAAATATAATCCTCCTTTTAATTTTGTGCCAAGTGGGCTTGGTATGTAATATAATGGCGTTAAATTATTACAATTTAAATACGTATTATTAAACTGTCGTAACATTATATGTCGTGATATTAAAGAATCTTTCTGTACTAATAATGCAAGGTATATTTAAATATAATCCTCCTTTTAATTTTGTGCCAAGTGGGCTTGGTATGTACTATAATGGCGTTAAATTATTACAATTTAAATACGTATTATTAAACTGTCGTAACAATATATGTCGTAATATTAAAGAATCCTTCTGTACTAATAATGCAAGGTATATTTAAATATAATCCTCCTTTTAATTTTGTGCCAAGTGGGCTTGGTATGTACTATAATGGCGTTAAATTATTACAATTTAAATACGTATTATTAAACTGTCGTAACAATATATGTCGTAATATTAAAGAATCTTTCTGTACTAATAATGCAAGGTATATTTAAATATAATCCTCCTTTTAATTTTGTGCCAAGTGGGCTTGGTATGTAATATAATGGCGTTAAATTATTACAATTTAAATACGTATTATTAAACTGTCGTAACATTATATGTAGTAATATTAAAGAATCCTTCTGTACTAATAATGCAAGGTATATTTAAATATAATCCTCCTTTTAATTTTGTGCCAAGTGGGCTTGGTATGTACTATAATGGCGTTAAATTATTACAATTTAAATACGTATTATTAAACTGTCGTAACAATATATGTCGTAATATTAAAGAATCCTTCTGTACTAATAATGCAAGGTATATTTAAATATAATCCTCCTTTTAATTTTGTGCCAAGTGGGCTTGGTATGTACTATAATGGCGTTAAATTATTACAATTTAAATACTTATTATTAAACTGTCGTAACAATATATGTCGTAATATTAAAGAATCCTTCTGTACTAATAATGCAAGGTATATTTAAATATAATCCTCCTTTTAATTTTGTGCCAAGTGGGCTTGGTATGTAATATAATGGCGTTAAATTATTACAATTTAAATACGTATTATTAAACTGTCGTAACATTATATGTAGTAATATTAAAGAATCCTTCTGTACTAATAATGCAAGGTATATTTAAATATAATCCTCCTTTTAATTTTGTGCCAAGTGGGCTTGGTATGTACTATAATGGCGTTAAATTATTACAATTTAAATACGTATTATTAAACTGTCGTAACAATATATGTCGTAATATTAAAGAATCCTTCTGTACTAATAATGCAAGGTATATTTAAATATAATCCTCCTTTTAATTTTGTGCCAAGTGGGCTTGGTATGTAATATAATGGCGTTAAATTATTACAATTTAAATACGTATTATTAAACTGTCGTAACAATATATGTCGTAATATTAAAGAATCCTTCTGTACTAATAATGCAAGGTATATTTAAATATAATCCTCCTTTTAATTTTGTGCTGAGTGGGCTTGGTATGTAATATAATGGCGTTAAATTATTACAATTTAAATACGTATTATTAAACTGTCGTAACAATATATGTCGTAATATTAAAGAATCTTTCTGTACTAATAATGCAAGGTATATTTAAATATAATCCTCCTTTTAATTTTGTGCCCAGTGGGCTTGGTATGTAATATAATGGCGTTAAATTATTACAATTTAAATACGTATTATTAAACTGTCGTAACATTATATGTAGTAATATTAAAGAATCCTTCTGTACTAATAATGCAAGGTATATTTAAATATAATCCTCCTTTTAATTTTGTGCCAAGTGGGCTTGGTATGTACTATAATGGCGTTAAATTATTACAATTTAAATACGTATTATTAAACTGTCGTAACAATATATGTCGTGATATTAAAGAATCCTTCTGTACTAATTATGCAAGGTATATTTAAATATAATCCTCCTTTTAATTTTGTGCCAAGTGGGCTTGGTATGTAATATAATGGCGTTAAATTATTACAATTTAAATACGTATTATTAAACTGTCGTAACATTATATGTCGTGATATTAAAGAATCTTTCTGTACTAATAATGCAAGGTATATTTAAATATAATCCTCCTTTTAATTTTGTGCCAAGTGGGCTTGGTATGTACTATAATGGCGTTAAATTATTACAATTTAAATACGTATTATTAAACTGTCGTAACAATATATGTCGTAATATTAAAGAATCCTTCTGTACTAATAATGCAAGGTATATTTAAATATAATCCTCCTTTTAATTTTGTGCCAAGTGGGCTTGGTATGTACTATAATGGCGTTAAATTATTACAATTTAAATACGTATTATTAAACTGTCGTAACAATATATGTCGTAATATTAAAGAATCTTTCTGTACTAATAATGCAAGGTATATTTAAATATAATCCTCCTTTTAATTTTGTGCCAAGTGGGCTTGGTATGTAATATAATGGCGTTAAATTATTACAATTTAAATACGTATTATTAAACTGTCGTAACATTATATGTAGTAATATTAAAGAATCCTTCTGTACTAATAATGCAAGGTATATTTAAATATAATCCTCCTTTTAATTTTGTGCCAAGTGGGCTTGGTATGTACTATAATGGCGTTAAATTATTACAATTTAAATACGTATTATTAAACTGTCGTAACAATATATGTCGTAATATTAAAGAATCCTTCTGTACTAATAATGCAAGGTATATTTAAATATAATCCTCCTTTTAATTTTGTGCCAAGTGGGCTTGGTATGTACTATAATGGCGTTAAATTATTACAATTTAAATACGTATTATTAAACTGTCGTAACAATATATGTCGTAATATTAAAGAATCCTTCTGTACTAATAATGCAAGGTATATTTAAATATAATCCTCCTTTTAATTTTGTGCCAAGTGGGCTTGGTATGTAATATAATGGCGTTAAATTATTACAATTTAAATACGTATTATTAAACTGTCGTAACATTATATGTAGTAATATTAAAGAATCCTTCTGTACTAATAATGCAAGGTATATTTAAATATAATCCTCCTTTTAATTTTGTGCCAAGTGGGCTTGGTATGTACTATAATGGCGTTAAATTATTACAATTTAAATACGTATTATTAAACTGTCGTAACAATATATGTCGTAATATTAAAGAATCCTTCTGTACTAATAATGCAAGGTATATTTAAATATAATCCTCCTTTTAATTTTGTGCCAAGTGGGCTTGGTATGTAATATAATGGCGTTAAATTATTACAATTTAAATACGTATTATTAAACTGTCGTAACATTATATGTCGTGATATTAAAGAATCTTTCTGTACTAATAATGCAAGGTATATTTAAATATAATCCTCCTTTTAATTTTGTGCCAAGTGGGCTTGGTATGTACTATAATGGCGTTAAATTATTACAATTTAAATACGTATTATTAAACTGTCGTAACATTATATGTCGTGATATTAAAGAATCCTTCTGTACTAATAATGCAAGGTATATTTAAATATAATCCTCCTTTTAATTTTGTGCCGAGTGGGCTTGGTATGTAATATAATGGCGTTAAATTATTACAATTTAAATACGTATTATTAAACTGTCGTAACATTATATGTCGTGATATTAAAGAATCCTTCTGTACTAATAATGCAAGGTATATTTAAATATAATCCTCCTTTTAATTTTGTGCCAAGTGGGCTTGGTATGTACTATAATGGCGTTAAATTATTACAATTTAAATACGTATTATTAAACTGTCGTAACAATATATGTCGTGATATTAAAGAATCCTTCTGTACTAATAATGCAAGGTATATTTAAATATAATCCTCCTTTTAATTTTGTGCCAAGTGGGCTTGGTATGTACTATAATGGCGTTAAATTATTACAATTTAAATACGCATTATTGAACTATTTCATATACATAATATTAAAGAATCCTTCTGTGTTACCGTTAACGATATATTGAAATATAACCCTCGTTATAATATTGTGCTAGATGGGCTGGGTTTGTATTATAATGGCGTTAATTATTTAAGTTAAATATGCATTATTGAACTTATTTTATGCACGCAATACTAAAGAATGCTCCTGTGTCAAAGCTTGCCAGGCGTATTTGGTCGAATGCACTTTAGTTCGTATGACCCAGTCTGTTAAAAACATTGTTCATAAAACCTATAACCTGTTATATTACGAGTAAAACATAATTTGGTTGAATGAGCCTTAAGTTGTTTGATCTTTTGGTCGTATGACCCAATTGCGTTTTTATTAAGGTTGTAGTCGCCCCGGTGGCCTAGTTGATAGCATACTGGGCTTTCACCCCGAGGACCCGGGTTAGATTCCCGGCCAGGGCTTGGCATTTTCATACGCTATAAATCATCCCACCGTCTGCATTAGCCCAAGTGTGCACAATATTCGGACGTTAAACAACAACAACAACAAAATTAAGGTTGTTTTGTGTAAAGGCCCTACGAGACCAGATTTTGAGTCCCTCCATGGAGGCATTTCGTTAAAACTTGTCCATTGGATAGGTTTTATTATCCACATTACTGTTGCGAGAGGTGATGGAAGATGCGACGAAGCGGCAGAAGGAGTGTAGCCTAGGTGAGTACTTTGAAGTACGGTGTACTTGCAACCGGTTCCGGGAACTTTTCGCCCGCCCACGTGTAATGACGGTTCTACAAAAAGTTATCTAGCCTTCAGGGTCGGTCCGACAAAGCCAAGACTCCAATAATTGGCGTGTATATGTTTTGCGAAGGGTAGGCTAAACACCCTCCTGTGAACCAATAAAAAAACCTTAGCCCTCTTGTCTTGTCACCCACTCGAACATAATAAAAAGCCCTCCACTTCTTCGGCGCTCGATATTAAACACGGGCTCAATCGATTACGCACCTCATAGAATCCGATATTAAATAAAACGGGAGGAATCCGACCCTTCCCCACTCGGCGATATTGAATAAAGCAAGGGTCGTTAATCAAAGGGTGAGCCGTTATTATTGCCCGACGGACAGGTGCAGCCCCCCAGTGACCGATGATTAACGGTTCCAAGTCACTGTATATATTGCGAATTAACGGAGTCGAGTTGCATACTCACGACTCGACAATTCGTCAACACTGTTATAATGCGAAATATCAGTTTAATCTGTGATTTATTGCTCGGCGTATCTGCACACGCAGCTGTAATTAAGTATATATATTTATATTTAGGCTATATAACAAAAGAAATACACTTTTTGCAATATGCGAGTGCAACCGTTGCAAGATCCGGTTTATTTTCAGTAAGTTAAGCACATGTTAAAGCTTTAACATCACGACAGTGGAATTAGATTTTCGAAAAGAAATATAGGCCTAGGCCCTAACCTAACAGGATTTATTTTTTGATTTTTGAATTATTAACATCGTGCAACTGATATTAATAGGTAACCAAATTGTTCAAAATATTACCGAAATTGAATAAAAATTTGCTTTCGCTAAAACTTTAATAGGCTACACCCGTATACGAGTATAGCCTACCTAATGCGAGGGCCACCAAATAACTGTTTATTAAAGTTAATTATTTAAACTGTTACCACATAGAACTTATTTAACAGCCGTTATGCAAATGGTACTTTTGTTACCATTGAAACCAATGTTAGCACTCATTATTAAATAATAACATTATAAATTGGGCTACATAAAAGCTGCGTCAGTTTTGCAAATACAATTGAAACCAGATCACTGATACCACTTTATACTCACACTTACATTTAGGGAGGCGATAATAGCATCAATGCGCTTTTCGCCTTAAAATAACAACAACAAATGTCTGCCAGGAACATGTACTGAAAGAGGTTCCTGGAGGACAGGGGTCTCCAAACTACGGCCCGAGGGCCACATCCGGTCCCGCGGAGAGCTAGCATACTTGAAAACTCCTTTTAGAGAACATATTTTTTATAGCAAATTAAATTTAGTTTACTGAAGTATTCTAATTTTATGTTGAATAATTATTAATATGACATCTACATTGATATGGTCATGGGCTAACTACTCATAACATTGTTGTAGGCTTATTGTTATTGTTTTTGTGATAAGTTGGATAAAGAAACACAGAATTGTAATGAGTAAAGACATGTACAATATGCAGAAAATTTAACTTCAGTATATAATAACTGAATAATAAATAAATAATAAATGAGGAGTGTCACGTTACTCCTCATGGCTCGTACTCTACGACTAATCTAGAACTTACAGATAATGGCAGGAAAATTAATAATAGGCCTATGCAGTGTTGCCGTTTTGCGGACTTTAGTCCGATTTGCAGCCTTTTTTAAACGTTGCGTACTTTTTCGGACTTTTTTTTCATCAGTGGACTATTTCACTTTTTACCACCGGCAACAATGATAATATGGTTTTGGCCCTCGGAACTTACTGGAGTAATCAGTATGGCCCTAAGGCTGGAAAGTTTGGAGACCCCTGCTGTAGGAGGACTTTAGGAGAACTATGCAACTCTTTACGAGGCACTGAAGAGGGTAGGAACGAGTAGGCTATACGGGACGGGTAAGGAGACTGCAGTGAGACTCTAGCCAGCAGGATGAAAAGAATGTTTGTCTCCCAGGACCCTAAGGACTCATCGATCGAAGGAACACCGGTCTATTGAGCTAGTATTAAAGAGGCTTAGTTACACAGTCGCGGTGCCTGGGGGTAAATTAAGTAGATTTTAAAGCTGGTTTAGTTTGTAAACAGTTTTTCAAAAATGTGTAATATAGTCTAAAAAAAAGTGTATGTTTTTATGATTTCACTGCCATTGAAAAGATTTTGGTCAAGCTTGGATAAAATCGACCAACATTTGTGAACAATACAGATTTGTTTAGAGCACTCTGTGTTTCCTGTTGACGCGTTTCGGAATATTCCATTTTTTACTGCAGCCACAAAAGTGCAGTACGCTTATGGACTTTGATTAGGCCTACGGTAAAACGTTTTGAAGATATGAGTATTCCGAAACGCGTCAACAAACATGAAGTGTCTGAAGCTAAGCAAGGCCTCCACAAACTTATAACATTCCTGGCAGAGAGAAACATGGTTTTAAACAATTTAGAAAACAGTATCGGCTTAACCTATGGCCCCCCTCAAAACGTGTTACATAGATCAGGATATGTGCACATTTAATGTCTCGAGTCTGGCTCTTACTCATTAAATTTGCCGACAAATATTATTTATTGTACTCGTACCTTAAACGAGTTGTGGCCTATGCTGCGGGACTTAACGCACTAATTAACTGTTGAAAAACGAACGCATTGTTCTGTTTTAATTAATACTTAATAATTAATGAGTTGATTACTAAACATTTTACTGCCATGCTCGCGTTATAAATATATCAAAGCTTGTTTCCAGCCTAACGAATTTAGCAAAACTAATTGTCAATTCCCGGGACAAGAATCCAACACTCGCCTATTAACAGCAAAATGGTTTAACATATATAGCCTATTACATTACTTAGGACCGGAGCTGTGGATCGGTAAACATGAAAGAGTATTATGGCCTAATTAGATCTTTCTCAAGGTCAACGAAACCTTCTGTACATTAGCCTATTCCATTGCTAGCCTACATCGCGGTGCGCCATAAATCGAACAGCAAGTAGGCTTACTGTCATAAGTTTGAGGACACGGATCTAATGAAATAAATATTAGTTCAGTATTTTGATGGCAGATGGCGCTAACAGCGTGTTTCCTCACATTTAAAATCCATCATCCCCCGTTGCCCCACTTAGCCCTTCGGGGATGAATTTTGAGAAACAGTTCTTCAATTTCAACCCTCTAGGGTCACAGTTAAAAAAATTTATTAAGCACCTAGGACTGGATGATAATCTTAAAAAACATTTTCAGCTGCCAGCATGGCCGGTTTAACGGCTAAGAAAGAGGTTTTAAGTTTCAAACCCTATTAGTTTCTTTAAACGATTTCTTCGCGATCACACCAAATCTTATCGCGTGTGATTAAATATTTAAAATGTACTCCGTTTGGTGTGGGAATTTTAAGAAACCCTTTATTAGTCTTTATACGCCTTCGTAATGTAATATAAACATTCTTTTTATATTCTTCTTCTTTTCTGCTAGGATTATTGTCGTTCCCTAGCTTCGTCAATTCTACTTTTGTTGACGCGTTTCGGAGAACCTCCATCTTTAAAAACTATATCTATCAACATAGATATAGATAGATATAGTTCTTAAAGATGGAGATTCTCCGAAACGCGTCAACAGAAGTAGAATTGCCGAAGCTAGGGAAGGCAGATCATTATACTGAACATAGTAATATAAACATGTTTATTTCAGTTCCCTACGTCTTTGGATTTGGAAATAAATGTAAAGTATAGTTTACCCTTTACGGGGTGATTTGATGTCTGTAGGCTACGTCTTGTAGTTTGGAGATTCCGTGATGCTGAAGATAAGGTATAGGACGAGAAAGCTCGGTAAGAAACTGGCCCGTTTGTCGGTGCCGGCAACGCGATCTATCCGAAGAAAGGTAAACTTCAATAGCCTAGGTGATATTAGGCTACGTAGCTTTCCTTTAATTTCCTTTGGGAAATGAGCTACTGGAGCAACTACTACGGTACTCATGAAATGTTCACCGATCCAGACATCCAGAAGACGTTGAAGAATCACTTTTAAATATTATATCTCAATATAGTAAATGGCTTAAATAGGCTATATAAATATTTTAACAAAAGAAGAAGAACATTTATAAAAATATATTTCGGTTAAAAATTTTAAAATTAAATATATTAAAGCATAAACACAATGTAATATGTAGTAGTAATGAAGTAAGTGGTGATACGGTTAGTATTTAGGCCCCACCTTATGAGTGTATGTAGTATCCTGGTAGGCCTACTCAGTTTCCGAAGTTTGTTATCGTCAAAAGTTCTGTTTTAACTGTGTGCACGGTGTAGGCCAAATAATAAGATAACAATGGAGTAAAGATACGTATTTTTTCATATTTGATTACCCCAAAAGTGCAGTTTGAAAGGTGTAGGATACAAAAACCAATTTTATAAAATTTGTTCATCATATTTTAGTAATGTTTGAAGGATCATAGGCCTAACTGAAATCAGTAGCATATAGCAAATTTCAAACAGAAGACATTTAGGCCTACACGGGGAGAGGGGAACAAAGGCGTTTAGAAATGTTTTTGTCGATGTAACCTCTACTCATTAGCAATTTATTTTGTATTAAGTTATTATTAAAGTGTTTTGAAAAGTATGGCCGATTTTGCAGTTCCGGAGACGCAAGGAATACTTAAGACGTTTTAACTAAGTTTAGAGCTAGGCTGTTATTGAAAAAATCCGATTAATGTTAATTTTTTTATTGTTTGTCGTCCGACTATTGTGCACACTTGGGCTAATGCAGGCGATGGGATGATTTATAGCGTATGAAAATGCCTAGCCCTGGCCGGGAATCGAACCCGGGTCCTCGGGGTGAAAGCCCAGTACGCTATCAACTAAGCCACCGAGGCGGCTAATGTTTGTTGGAAAAGTAGGCCCTAATAATAAAAAAAAAACATAATTCGTTTAGTCTCCAGCAAAAGGCAACAGACGGGCATCAGCGCAAAAATTACGTTTTTTGAACCAAATAATTCTACATGGTTAAAATGGTTTTTTTTTCACAGACTATTTTGGGTTAGGCTACTCGGTGCCCCTGCCTAAATCTGAATAGTTTGCCGCAAAACAAACAGTCCACTGGGCACCTGTTAAACGACCCCTCTGTTTTACGGTTTAATCCCATTACTTATAACCCCACCCTACTCACCCTTTTATTGTCAAAACCCACCCTTATTCAATATTTGAGTTTGTAATAAACGTAAGGACAAGGGTAAGAGACACCCACCCCTCTAACTCCATTTTAATTTGAACAGCCCTTGTAGACTACCCTCTGCAACAGATATTGCGATGACCATTGACCTAACACGTGCGCAGGGCGCGGGGGTAAGTTAAAGCTTTTGTCCGTCGAACAAAGAGCTGATGTTTAATAATGTCAAAGGCGGACCAAAGGTGGACTCGTTCTTATGATTGTGATTATTTTGTAAAGTCAAAACCGGGGAGGGTGACTGGGTATTCACAGCAAGCAAAGAACCAAATCTAAAAACACCGCAAATAGGTTTAATTCGACACTGACAACGCCGAAATAAACATTAATATGTTTATAAATAAACTGTAAGGCCTGCGGAACGGAACGACGTAGGTTTATTTGCGCATTAGCAGCGATGTTTGAAAAATGAAAAATGTTGTTTAATGCAAAACCTAACGCTGACTACTATGGTTCAGTTAAAAAAGTTATAGGCTAATGTTTGTAGATATTTTAACAATTTAAAAAAATGTACAGTGAACGTTTTCGGGTAACTAATTTGTACGAGTATATGCTATTAACAAAATCAATTTTTGTGTCAAATCGGGGTGAAATTACCAACGATAGAGTGTTAGCATAGCCAATATGACTTGGGCCATTGAATGTAAACTTACTAAAAGTGCAGCCGCCATTATAAAACGCGTGCTCGATATCAGAGGCTGAAGTCCAACTAATTAGACTATTTGCCGCTACGAACGCTGCAAGATAATGATGGATACTATTATCTAATAGTACTGTTTATTTTCGGAAACGCTTTCCCCCGTCCTTGCAGCGTTCGTAGCGGCAAATAGTCTAATTAGTTGGACTTCAGCCTCTGATATCGAGCACGCGTTTTATAATGGCGGCTGCACTTTTAGTAAGTTTTCATTCAATGGCCCAAGTCATATTGGCTATGCTAACACTCTATCGTTGGTAATTTCACCCCGATTTGACACAAAAATTGATTTTGTTAATAGCATGTACAAATTATTTACCCGACAAAGTAAATTAACCGTAGTTGAACACTCTGCCGTAAGATGTCACTAGCAGCGAGCTCTTAAAGGTTATCATCCTAGTACGTTTATATTGAATGCTTAGGTAAGGATGTGGAATTCGGGAATTCAAATAATAATACACTCTGATTTAAGGACATAGCACAGATATAGGCTATGCTACTCGTGTATTTTAGCGATATCTCGGTGCTTAATATCTGATAGGCTATGTACAGAATTGTTACTGCTATTTTATTGTTTACAGACTACATTCAATTGCATTAATTCATTGCTTAGCCTAGCCTACAGAATTGTGAAATGTATAGAAATAAAATGAAATACACTTCTCCAAAGAAAGTAGGCCTAATACAATGTAGGCTATTCCACAACTTGAACTGATGAAGACTGCACATTTTTTCGTTCCGGTTATAACAATAAAAAAATAACAAGAACCGGGTTAACAAACCGGAGCGGTAGATTTTTTTTTGGAAAAAATCTAAATTAATATTTATAAAACGCTAATAGTTTACGTGGTTAAATAATAAATTGGCAGCACTGTGTTACTAAGTAACGAGGAGCATCGTTGAAACATCGACGTTGTTCACTCGACAAACGGTAAGCCTAAATTCTCAAACCTAGTTTCATTTTGATTTTAAACTGTTATCTGCGTATCTCATTGGTGATGAATTTTTAACAAATATTTTTTGACCAAATTAGGCTTTGAAATTGTTTAGCCTAAACATTAAAAACTGACAAATCAGAGCTGCATGCCAAGTTTTGTTCCCAACGATTTCACAATCACCAGGCGGAGGCTTGACAGCATTTATTTATTTTAAGGCGAAAAGCACACTGACGCTATTATCGCCTCTCTAAATGTAAGTGTGAGTGTGTGTTAGACTCGGGTACCGCGAGGACTAGACGTCTATTAATCCTCTCAATAGGTGCAGCTAGTCTGCACCCCCCGCGGGTTGACAGCG
The DNA here is from genome assembly GCA_022606455.1 of Callitettix versicolor. Taxonomy (NCBI): domain Eukaryota; kingdom Metazoa; phylum Arthropoda; class Insecta; order Hemiptera; family Cercopidae; genus Callitettix; species Callitettix versicolor. Next base: position 58,815 of record JAJIZJ010000081.1, read on the forward strand.
AATAGATCTATCGAAATATCAAGAACAATTGTTCCCCTAACGCAAAATGTATAGCCTATAGGTGTATTTCGTGTAGTGTGTGTTAATAACTAAGCCCGGTGCCACCACTCCACCGACTAGCGCAATCTGCTGGAGGTGCTCAGGGTCTGCTGACATGGTGGGTCTACATGTTTTACTCCAATGGTTTCGCACTTTCCTTTTGTCCAGGCTGACAGCCCTTCAGCCGTGTCATGGCAGCTTTATAAGTGTTCTGCTTCTAGGTTTCATTAGAAGCCTCTTTACTCCCGCCTCCTGTCTGGTTTGAGGTAAGCGGTCGCCTCACTGATTCGATATGTGTAGCCCGTCTCTCACATCTTCCACTGCAGGTTGGATAGTTACGCCTTGTGTCTCTGCGGGTTAGATAGAGCTCCCGGTTCCTCTCCTTAATGCTATTTTCATTTCACCCTGCAGCTCCACTTTTGCAAGTTCGCCAGGATTTTCTGAGATTTGAAAGATGGTCTCAGGACATCCAAATCCCACAAGTAGTTAGGGAAATAGTGTCCACCCACACATGTAGGGCCGCCTGGTATCCAGAACCTTGGGCAGGGCGCCACTCACAGTGTGTGAGCCGCTGAGGGGATAATAGGCTACAGACTTTTGTTCTTTAACTTCATTGAGCATTCATCGGTAAATATCGGCTAATAGGCCGCCTGGTATCCAGAGCCCGCACCTTGGGCAGGGCGCCACTCACAGTGTGTGAGCCGCTGAGGGGATAATAGGCTACAGACTTTTGTTCTTTAACTTCATTGAGCATTCATCGGTAAATATCGGCTAATAGGCCTACTAACACTTTAGTTTTATCATTTTAAAGTGTTGTGATGAGAAAATTTATTCCGACAGTTTGCAGTTACTAAAAGTAAAAAAGTGGTTTTAATATAATGTTGGCTCGCTGCCAATACTGAGGGGAAATTATAAAATGTGAGATTTAAAAACAAATTTCACAAAATAAACTTGTTTCTTTAATATATATATATATTTTTTTTTAGTGTTGTAACTCAACGCATCTTGAATAACTCAAATATGCGTGTTAACAACAAAAAGTAAAAGAGTTTTATAAAATAAATAGCTAATAACAACACTTAAAACTTCCTTTTATAAAACTAACTTCCAATATACAATGATACTGGTGTAAGTCATTTAAAGCTATACAAAAAACTCTATCACGTTTTTACAAAAAAAAGCTCAATACCTATTAGGTTTATGTTGCATTACAGGTAGACCTATATTAGATCCAGTTAAATAAATGTAATATTAATTTTTTTACTGATTAAAAACATGGAGCTTTCTCTGAAACTCTCATTTGTTTAGTTTTTTTTATGTCGAGCATACTTTTAATTTTTGTCATTATTAAATTAACTTTAAGATTAATTAATTTCTAGGGACAACACTTACGAGGCCGGCAGATCCGATATTAGGCTATAGTCCAACAACAATCCAAACAAGATCAAAATCTTTAATAAAAGAGCATAAATTACTTTTTTATGTGTTTGCGTGTATTTATGCGTTATATAGCTATGGCAGATAGAGATTTGATTTTTTTAATTTATGTGAACGGAAGGTCAGACATTACTTCGAAGCCGGATTTTAAAATTATCCGAAGCCGCTGACGTTATCTAGCGGCCTTTTTTAACTGTTTAAATTAAGGATCAAAAAGAGAACTATTGTAATTAATATATTAAGTCACAACGCAGAAGAATGGCGGCCGAATTTTAAAATTACATCTTACGTTATCTAGTGGCCTTTTTTTGAACTGTTTAAATTAAGGATCAAAAAGAGAACTATTGTAAATAATACACTAAATCGTAACACGCTTAGTCACAGATTATATAGAACAAACAGTTTTGCAACTCAATGTTGACGATCTTTAGCGCTCCTAGAGAGTGTGAATGTTTCTTTTTCGCTAGCCATATTTCTAAACGCAGTATATTGTGTTGCATTGTATTTTAATCTGCTACAGTTTAAATAATATAACTGTACCCACAAGCCGTATAAATAAAATAATTTGTATTTTAACCTTCTGAACACTCAATACTTATCTTGATATTAGTTTTGCCCTTTATAGACTTATGAAAGTAATAATTTATTTCACACAATTTAAAAACTATTATTTCTGTTGCACTTTAAAAAGGTTCTAACATCAGTTAAAAAGGTTCTAGGTTTATCCCTAATTGTGTAATGTTAAATTTTCATAAACTTACAAATTGCAAACTGCTAACATAGGAAAATTTTCAGCGTCCAAAAATGTTCAGAAATAAAAATCATTTTATTTATAATACAGTTGCACAATAAGCATACGTTACTGTGCTACTTATTATTAATTTTATTAATAAACAATAATTATTAAGTTTATTAAAAATTGCCTTCATATTATTTAATAGTTTCGGTTAAAATAATCATTAAAAAATTAATCATTATTTGAGATTAATTTTTAAATTAAATAAATAACCCTTATTACAAAAATTAATTAGTTTAGAGTTATTTTTATTATGCCTAGGCTGGACACACATAGGGATAGTTTCTAATAATTATTATAGTCTGAATTACATCATTAAATTAGAAATGTGTGTAGCCCATGTGTGACTTATTTAAATATGAAACATTAAACAATAATATTTATTGGTTATTTAAGTTTTTAACGTAAGTAATAACCGAATGTGGCGCCACTGGTGAATGTGGACGTTTTTCAGAAATATGAACTGTAACATATTTTCATTTTTCCCATAGAGTTGCACACAACTGCGCACAGTTGACAGTTGTTGATACGCAGATGCGAAAGAAAACATAAACATAACCTTTACTCAGTGTAAACAATAAACTTGTATTTCGAAGTTAGAGAAAAATTAAATAAAAAAAGTGCAAAAATATTAGTTTTGATTTTCATTTTAGGTATGTTCGAAATTAATTTATTATGGCACCAATTTCAATGGAACGCGTAGTAAGTGTAAATAGTGAAGATCCTGTAAGTATACACGTTTATTTTTAGGCCTAGGGTTTAAAAGATTTGGTAAAACGAGTTTTCGGGTTTGTCAGTTTTGGTAATTTTTGCACTAAAACGCTTTATTGTATGACCAATATTAATAATTCAAAATGTTAAGGTGTAGAAATTACGAGAAGTTATAAAAACGTAAAAAAAAAACTGACAAATATAACCTCAAAATGACTACCGCGCGAAAGTGGACATGTGATTTTAATATCGAAAACGATAAATTAAGGTATTTATGCAGTGTAGGTTACTTTTTCAAATAGTTGTTGGAGTTTTCTTTCTTTTAGTACATACCGTATTAACCATTTTATTAGGTTTTACAGCGAAGAGCACATGAAAGCTATAATCACCTAAATATTATCCAATAACATTCACCTGCGAAAAATAATTTTTTTAAAATTACGATCTCTCAACGAAATTATATAGCACATAATAAAAGCGAAAAAATCATTAGAGTAATGAATGACTGGAAAAAATTCCAAAATGTCAGAAGTACCCAAAATTTTAATAGATTAGAAGGATTCTATCCTTTAATCCTTTAGTTTTTCGCTTACCATATGAAATTACTTTTTCAGAAAAGTACCGGTTTTGGGAACAAAATGTGTCATTCAAAAAATAACAGCGTAGCGATTTAAAAACAAATTTCCACTAATGAACAGGTTAGGGCTAAGCAGTTCTTTCAAGAAAAATTTATTTGGATATAAGTTTGCCATGCTAGTAAATATGTATAAGCAGGACTCATAACTATTTTCTATTTTATTACATCAAAACTTCTTATTCCATGCCCATATGTAATAATAAGGCGTATAAAAGTGAGGAAAATAATAAAATTACCTCCATACCTAACTATTACTATTGCACTGAAGTTACTAATGTATCTTTTTCTTGTAAAAGTGCTTTATTTAGTGTGTGTGAGTAATTTAAACAATTTAAGTAATTAAGCAATGAAAAAAAGGACTGTAATCTTACAAATACTATTATATGAAATATACTAATTTTGTAATTACTGTTATGCTTCATAGCTCCATGTTATGCTATCTACAAAATAATTTTATTAAAAATTGCATAAAATCATAACTGATTATAAGAAATGTCATCTTCTGCAGGTGAATATCTCTTAATTGGATATTTCTGCACTTTTGGACCTCATGCTAAAGTAGTGATTTCAACAAGTTTTTGTTTTATTTTGATCTTTATTATTACAGTAACATACATTCACCCATGGAAAATTCAATTTGTTACGATAACTTATAAGTTTATACCCTTTTTAGTATATAGTATATCATTGCTGTTTATTTACCTGGAGCATGCTAGATTTACTACACGAGATTACTATGCTTATGCAATACGCTCATGCACGTTATTGCATTATAACAGAGTCAAGTTAGTAAACACCCAACAACCGAGCCAAGTTAGTTCTTAACTTTTCCTTTAAAAAAAAAGTTAATTTTTTTATTATTAATAATGTTAAATTAATCATTTTCTAGATGCAAACATGTTACCTACTTTCATGTGCTAGTCATTTTGAAGTTATGTTTGTATTTTATTTTCATTTTTTTCGAACTTTCTGTTGTTTCTGCACTTTTATATTTTGGATTATTACTATTTGACATATAATAGTATTTTAGTGCAAAATTGTCTGAAAGTAACATGAGACACAAAAGTGCAGTTTTATCCATAACTGAACAGTAAAATGCATAATAAAATGGAAAAATATTTTAAAATTATTAATTTTATAAAAGTCTCACTAGAGAATACCTCTCTTGTTTTTGCTTATTCCAGAATATGATTATAAGGTAAATTAATGGATGTTACTTATTATATTTTATTGACTGTATATGTTAAAGGCTCATCCAGCAGAGAATTTATTAAAAAATGCTGATTCTAATAAGAAATGGAAATGTAAATTAGGAGAGAAACAAGCAACAGTTGTCATACAGTTAAAGGAGCCGACAGTAATTAGCGGGATTGATATAGGAAATGCACATTCAGCATTTGTAGAAATACTAGTTGGAAGGTCTAGTGCTGCTAATGATAACTTCCAGGTAAGTAATACTGAAAATGTTCCGCTGTGCATTCTGTAACTGTATTCTCTTACTGTAATCCATGTCCTTAAAGGACATAGTAGTAGGCTATGAATGTCATTAACTGAAACCTTTGGTCCAACCATTGCAACAGGCCTAGGTGGACAGTAATACATAATACATTTAACACTGCATTAATGGCCGTCTATTCCAGCATTCAATGCCAATCCCAATTCTCCAATTTATTCAGGTCAACAGAACATTTTTGTTTGAGCCTCTTGTTTGTCTTAGCCCTTAGACCATTCAGTCGCTTGTGTAATGCAATTATTTTATTTCAAATCAAAGTAATAATATAGCGTAGTTTAACTCACAGCAGAATGTAAGGGTTGTAGTCTATCTGCTGACACACATGGTGGAGGTTAGGGATCTTGACTTGAATCATTAGCAGACAACACTTGACCTTAAGGCACTAAAGTAGGTGTTACCAACACATTGCATTGGTTGCATCGTATAGAAATAAATATTATATTTTTTATCATATGTGAGTTTAATCCACCTTCTCTATGAGGAATGTTTTCGCAAAATAATATTTGTGATATGTAAGAATACATTTTTAAATAAAACTTCTTGATAACCTAACTCAACTCAACTATTAGGCATTTAATGAAATGTATGTTATTAATAATGAAAAGAATATAATTTAAAAAAAAAGAACTTGTTAAACTAACTCAACTTGGCTGTTTAATGTAAGCGTGTTATTAATAATGAAAAGAATAACATTTTTTTTAAAGAAAAACTTAATAACCTAACTCAACTCTGCTGTTGGGTATCCAACTCAGTTGTTACGTATATACAATAGTCTTGCTAATCCAACCTAAACCAGGTGCGGCCTAAATTGAATTAGCGGGAAAGTCAGATTACACAGAGAATTATTAAAAACGTTTAAAAGTATTGAGTTGAATTTATTACATTAAAAAACTTTGAATTACATGTGTTATTACTAAATGTGTTGTACTAAAACATAAAACAGCACACAGAATCTCTTTACAGTAGTAAAGAGCAGTATGTCAAATTATCAAACCTGACAGAAAAAGTTTGTAATTTTTTTTTTTTGTACCAACATTTGACGTTTTCTCATCGCTACGATTTGCATGAAAGAGTCACCTTTTACCTTTTAGAAGCCATCATAGTACCTTTTAGAAAACAGCGAATAAAAAAAATAAGTGAAATGTTGTGAAACATACACAAGCAGAATGCACTCTAAACGTCAACTCATCCATGAATCTGAAATGATACTTAAAGACGGAAATGAACAAACAGAGCAGGTACAAGGATAGACCTCAAACCTCTCTTTCTTTTGAAGATATTGTAGGTCATCAGCTGGGCGCGTAAGTGACATGTAAAGGGGCAGGGGTGCGTAAACATATACACATTTTTAAATTGCTTGAAATATGATTCTTTGAGGCTAAGTTGGATTAGTGAAGGTCAGATAAGCGGGACTCTACTGTAACTTGTATTCCTTAAAAAGTACTAACCTTTATATATAATTTATAAGGTTAGAATTGAAACACAAAAATTGAAGGGATTTCTCCAACATGTCATGGGATTTTCTTGATTAACTCTGAATGTTGCCAGCCCTTAAACATTTCCAGATCAACAAACTGTAAAAATCAAACATGGTGGAAATCTACCATTGTCATTAATGTCAACCTTCTCGTCAGTTATTAACCTGAAGAGTAAGTGTACCTTTCATTGAATTTATACATAGCATAGATACATATGTAAGTCCCATCCTATCTCTTATGTTAGTTTGATGTTCCGTCATTCTAGTTTTGTCTAGTGAGCTTACAGCTTAGTTGAGTACAATTTCGTTGATGTTTATGTAAACAACTTTTAAAGTTTTTTTCATTGTTTATTGAGTAAATATTATAACTAATATATTGGTTACACTTTGAAATGTAAGTGAATATTCAAATTATGTAAAAATAATAGTGTGTGAATGAATATTGACTTCATTTACTGGTAAAGGCTGATCAACAGATAAGGAAGTTGACAGCAGGGTTAGGTGCCATTAGGATTACTAATGCTAAGACCTGGTCATACTGTCAACATTAAGTATGTGATTCTATTGAAAAAACACTTTGGCTCAGTATTATCCCTTCTTCATTGTTATCTCCAATTTAAAATTGTGGCTATAATATTCATCTTCATATTTTTTTGTGATGCCCAAGCATTGCATCAGTGCTATGATAATCATTTTTACTTTATATTCTTTATTTATCTTTAATATACATTTTTTTAATCAAATTTTGTATAACATTATTTTTTGTGTGTGGTCTCTTTAGAGGACCACGTGTTGTTTATAAACTAAACTCCACTATATTTATATTCAAAAAATGATCATATACATTGTTTATTATTGTTTAACAACTTTCAATTTCAAATTAGAAGAAATGTAAAGATTTCGATATTTTTTCTCAAGGTATTACTGGTTGCTTCTTCGTTAATGACGCTGAAAGAAGCAAAAGATGGAACAAATGTAAATGGAGTAAGATTTTTCAAAATCTCAGACTTATCAAAACCTACTGCAAACGAAAAGTGGGATCGTATCAAGATTGTTTGCACTCAGCCATTTAACAAGCATGTTCAGTATGGCTTGTCTTTCGTAGTGCTTCATGGGCCTTCGACCTTAAATAATGAAGATATTAGTCTGGGTCGTTTTACCTTAAAAAAAGAAGACACAGATAATAATATTAATGTTGGAAGTTGGTTTGCGAAAAGGAAGGAGGTCAAGGAAACTCCTTTAACAGGTAAAAACTTATTATAATTATAAGCTGTTGTTGATTTGTGCTACTTTGGTATTTATTTTCCTGTAAATTATTTTAAGTTAAACAAAGCAGACGTTTTTACAACTGTATCTGTAAAGATAGTATAGTAACAGACAATCAACAACAGCTGCTGAGATCAATGTTATGATTAAAAAGCGATAAACAAGCTTGGCAAAGACAAAGATTAACATAACCAACAACAATCAATAACTCAAAACCTTTGGACTGCTATAGACTGGTTTTTCGGTCGGTACAACTACCTATTAGCCTGTATAAAATATTACCAATATAAGAAATATCGTAAATAGCGATGCTAATGTCTTATGCACGTTTCATAATGTTGCAGATAGTGAGACTCAAAAGAATTTTTTTATACTTAAAAGTAGCATTTGTTGTAGGTGCAGCGGCTATCAGAGAAGCTTCTTCACCGACTGGAATAGCTTTGGGGAAAAATAAAAAGGCTCCAACATCTTTTGGAAATTTATTAAGTGGTAAGTTTGATCCATGATTAGACGTGATGACAGTTTGACTTGGAAATGCACTATTGAAATTAAATTGTTAGGTAAAAATAAGCTGAAATAACTTTCTTGCTTTGCCACAACAGTGAGGAATATATATTGGTACCTGTCTTTCCAAAAATATCAATTGTGAAACAATTGGGCATCATCTAAGAGAGAGAAAGTCTTTCCCTAAAACGTTATCAGAGTAAGAATTTTTAAAAAAATGGAATAAAAGAAAAATGTGATATACAAGAAAGTTACCAAATGTTGCCAAACCAAAATTTTGAGGATATAGAAATCAATAAATATTATGTGGAAACTTTGGAATAATATTAGCAAGTTTTGGTGAAAGCTATTCTTAAAGAAAAAAATTCTTGCATACAAAGTCTATAGAAAATAGTGTAATGCATATTGCTAAAGGCTTAAAGTTAGCTTGCATATCTGGTTTAGAGCATAACCATATTTTGTTTAATTAAAAAAAAATTTTTTCTAACTCCTTTTGATCAAAAAAGTTATAAATCAGATTTTCTCAATATCAGTTCTAACGATGGTGATCAGACTTTCCTTGACTATAGTTTCAAAGTAAATTTTATAAGTCACTCATTATGTCTCCAAAAATCCAGTTTAAATATCCAAGGGGAGACTTAAAAATTGGCTTAATTTATCTAAATTTGTATATATAACTGAAGCCAAAGTAGTGAATTTCAAATGAAAGAAATTTACAGTTTGGAGATACATAAAATATTTAGAAAATCATGGTTACAATCAGTTTTATTTTTGATTTATCCTTGAACAAAAATTTTTTTTTTTTTAATTTGGTACTCTTGAGTTGTTATAAATCTTCACATATGAGAAAAATATGACAAACCAAATTTTAAGAAATAGATTGAGTGGTAGTTTTCCCTTTTTTTAAAATTCCAAACCAATTTTTTATTGGCTTATGTTAAGTAGGCTACAATGAAAGAAATTTATAATTTAAACTTACATGCAAAAAGACACTAACACAGAATTTGAAAGTTTATCTAGTACTTGCAACAACACAAATAGTATGAATATTTTATAATATGTGGAGTATTTTTGTTAAAAGGATCTAAAAAACCAAAAAAAGACAACAAAATTCTGAAAATGATGCAGATAGAAGATGAAGATCAGGACGACAGTGATAAGGATCCAGACTACCAACAAGAGAGCATGTCAGAATCTGAAGGTAGGTGAAACAGCTGATTTTATTGAACATTTGTTCTTAATCAACAACAGAAATTTGCATGCTGCTGCCCACATTTCATTGGTTTTAAGGTAGTCAGGGGCAAGGACTATCTTTAGCGCTTAAACAGTAAATCAGAAAGTTGTGATGTATTATTGATTGCTTTTTGTAATAACCAAATACAAATCTGGTAACATTTGGTATTTTTAAAATGTGTTAATAGATTTCACACAGTATGTTGAGTTTGGCATTCTGCTGATATATAATGGTTCTTAGTGCGCCTTTATGTTACAAAATGAATTGTATCTGCAAAGTTTCAAGTCTAGAGCTGGTAGAATTATACAGAAGCAATATAATCATTATTGTTCATATTCATCATAATATATTGTAAAATCATGCAATAGTATTTTTGTAGTGAACACACACGTAGATTTAGGATGGCGATAATAGCCTCAGTGTGCTTTTTGCCTTAAATTAACAAAACAAAACAAAAAAATGTAGTGAACACAACTGTCTTTTCAGCTATTTTCAAGTTACATTTAATAGTCTGTTAATAGTCAAGCATTAATAGTCTGTTACATTTAAATACATACAGTATACTTTATTACAGGAACATAAAACTCAATTTGAAACGTAAAACACAAATAAAATCCTGAAAACCAAACAACCGTGTTTTATACGATCAATCTATAATACAAATTATGTGAAATTATCAAAAAGTTACTTCTTACTTGAACTAATGAAATTTAAATATTTCCATTAATGTTACAGACGAAAATAATATTCTACCAACTTCATTTGATGATGATGGTGGTGGTGAAGATGAAAACAAAAAGAAAAGAAGAAAACTAAATGTACAAAAATCTCCTAACCTAACCAAACCAAACCAAAGAAACACAAAACCATCAACTTCAAAAAATCAAACTAATACTAATACACCTAAGCGAAACGCTGAAAGTAGTGGATCTAAGGATAATCATAAGCAACAAAAAGTGAATCCTAAATCAAAAGTGGTTAAACCGTTTAGTAAGTTAATGGAGGATGTAGTTCTTGTGATCAGTGGTTATCAGAATCCCTTGAGAGGAGAACTTCGCGGCAAAGCTTTAAGCATGGGCTCAAAGTACAAAGCGGATTGGGACAACAGCTGTACTCATCTTATGTAAGTAAATAAATGATGACAAAACATTGCACAGTTGTTCTCATTTCCACTTATTTCTAGAAGAAATCTAGTTAGGAAACCATAATCTGCCAAAGAAAACCAGAAAATCAGATTGGTTCTTCAGTGTTTGGTCTTATAAGAAGATTACTAATTCGTCTTTTTATCAAATTATAAAACAAAAGAACCATAAATGACTCAGTTTATGAATCAGTATTAGCATCCAAAATGTTAGTTAATCGATTTTGAAAAATTAAACAACTTTTCAGTTTTTGGCCACAAGTCGAGTTTCTTCCCCTTCTATGCTATATTCACTCCCTAGGTCTACTTTTTCTACTTTCCTAGGATCTTCTGGGCTTTGAATGTTTGTTTACAGCCTTCAAATTCCACCTGTAGCTAGGAAAATAAAATGTCTACCTCATACAGTGCCCTAATTGAGATGGAGTCAACTTACTTAAAATAAGCTCCCCCTTAGACTTTTGTCATATGCTGTTCCAGCTTGACTTGGGATGAAGGGATCTAACCCAAGAGCAGATGGGAAGGTGTAATAACTTAGAGATTTATTAACTTAGAGAATAGTTTTTCTTCGACAGTACCGTGCTATAAGTTAGAGATCGACCTGTGTAATAAGATAAAGATTCCGTACTGTGTATTAACTTAGAGACTACAGTTCCGTAAAGTGTGTTGCACCGTGTGTATATGTTGCCGACGCCGCTGCTTGCAGGCGCTTCAGTATCTTTTATCTAACAAGTAGAACTAGCTTAGTTAAAGAAAGATATAAAGTTGATTTGGATAAGTTTTGTTCTGAAAGGCTTATGTGCAATGCTGTAAATGTATACTAATTTACATATGTAGTAGTAATAGTAATAATAATATAAAAATATTGTTTGAAGGCTGCTTTATTCAGACCATATCCGAATTGAATTAAGAAAACAACCCTAAATTAATGAATTAATTATTAATTAATGAATTCATATAAACTTATATTGTTTTTTTTTCGATAAAACACCAATATTTCTATTTTTCTATACAGATAATTGTCATAAATAAACATTTAGATAAGTTAAAAAAAAAAAATAATAATAATATGGCAAAATAATAATAAAATTTAAAAACATAATTTCTGAAGTATTTTATTATAGAAAAATACTAGGACAAATGAAAAAGATATGAAATTAAGAAATTATAGAGTTTTTTTAAAAGATCCAAACCGGATAAGTTGAAAAATATAATTAAAAGCAAAAAATTTTGTGTTATATTTCTGAAATGTTTGTTTTATTTTCTAACACAAACACATAGCAACGTTTAAATAATATGAGAAAAATTCGCAGCACGCAGCTGTCTCGCTGACGTGATAGAGCGAATTTCCAAAACAATTTTTCTTTATCTCACTCTTTTTGACATTCTGATTCTGCCATCGTAATCAGCATTAAAAGCTGCACATACCAGCACTTACAACTTTCAAATTACGTTGAAAACACAACAAATTATGTAGTGTGATGGCGTGTTTTATTATTTAGATATTTAATATTGAAACTATATATTATAATAAAAGAACTGTTTTTTTATGAGTTCTATTTGTTACATAAAAGATACTGAAGCGCCTGCAAGCAGCGGCATCGGCAACATATACCCACGGCACAACACACTTTGACGGAACTGTAGTCTCTAAGTTAATACACAACACAGAACCTCTATCTTATTACACAGGTTGATCTGTAACTTATAACACGGTACTGTCGAAGGAAAAACAATTCTCTAAGTTAATAAATCTCTAAGCTATTATACATCCCCGAGCAGATAGATGAAGAAAGGTTAGATCCAGCTAGGGCACCTCGGGATTGCCAAACCCGTACTCACAATGTGTGAGCCCCTGAGGGATAGGTTGCAGTAACTAAGCAAATATTTGTACACTAGCAGTATAATAAATTACATAACTTTGTAAGCTTAATGGTGATAAAAAAATGTAATTATGTTTTTATAGCTTTTTTACACATATTAATTTGAATGTGTGAGGGGTTCTATAAAAACTTTGTGGGAAGAGGGGGTCAAAAGATGTTAGCATCACTGAATAATGGTGACATTCAATGCCAGCAAAATAAGCCACTGCCATCTAGTGAATGAATACACAAAATAATGGCAAATATCTGAATAAACTGATTTATAATATAAATTGAAAATTAGTCTCCAAAGTGCAACAAATTAAAGTCACTGCAGTATTGTTTACTTAAATCAAATAATTATACAGAAAATGTATAACATGATTGGCCAGTTATTTTTAAAGTGTTTGTCAATATATAATTATAAGTTATTTCATTTTAAAATAAATTAAGTAACAATCATGTGTTTGTTTATAGATGTGCGTTTCCTAATACACCTAAGTTTAATCAAGTGCTTGGCCGAGGCAAAATTGTAAAGAAGGAATGGATAGAGGACAGTCATGATAGGCGTAAGAGATTACCTTGGAGAAGGTAAGAATGTTTTAAGATTTCTCTTCCTGTCTCTTTTTAAGGTGATTCTGTTATACAATGAAACATCTTTAGAATGTATAGTGTTGGAGCAGTGTTCTCCATTATTGAGAAATGTCTGCTATTGCAAGGAATACAATTAGGAGCTGTTGTATGTAGGCTAGCCGTGTACTTATGGCAAGCTGTTAAATGGGCATTTTTTGATAATATTGACAATAAACATAATGCAGTGTATGGAAGAGTAAGTGCAAAAAAAACTTGATAGATAGGTTATGTGCATAAATGAAGGCCAACAATCATACAACATCTCACCAGTGTGCTTATCTGTTTCTCCCGCTGGAGCTTACAAGTTAATTATACTGGATGTATGTGAAAACAAGTATTGTATATAGTCCTTGTAACACTTATACAAGCAGTAAAGTTAAACAAAGATACACAAACATTGTTCATGTATCACTTCCTTGCACTTTGCACTAATATATAGCCTACATCATAGCATCATTTCTGCTTCAAGTATTTTTTACACTCATTGTTTCTAGGAAGTGGTCTACCAGAAAAAATACTGAACAGTACTTTTTGTTTTTAGTTAAAAATGCAGTTGTGACTTTTATCAATTTTGGTACTGAAACACTTCAAATTATGCCCAATATTAATAATCCAAAATATAAAAGTGCAGAAAGGACGGGAAGTTGCAAAAAAGTAAAAATAAAAGTGCCAAATATAACCTCAAAATGACTATTGTGCCAAAGTGAGAAAGTGTTTATAACAGTAAAAACGATAAATTTCATGCATTATTAATAAATAAATATAAATAAATAATGAAATGAATATAATTTTTTCTTTTTTTAAAAAAAAGAACTCCATAACCTAACTTGACTCAGCTGTTGCTTGTTTAATCTAACTCAACTCTGTTGTTACATGTTAAATACGATATAACACATAATACAAGCAAAAAAATTGGTGAAATAATGATTTCAACAAAGGTCCCTAAGTGCATTAATGCCAAAACAACTGATGATCCAATCTGCTCTACTGTCCAGTATTAAGAAGTTCAAACAAGCCCATGGAACATGATTTAAATGTTTGTGTCTGTTTTTGTGAACTAATTAAAAGGTCTTCTATGCCTTGAATAGCTTTATCTTGATCAGAGAATAAAGAAGTTTCCATTATGAAGAAAAGTCAGTTAAGGGAAGTGTCACTGTTTTAATAACAAACTCAATCAAGAACTAGAAGATGAATGTGTAAAAACAAAAATTTTAGCTTTGTTCACAATTGTGCTTAAATAGTGAACATACTTTGTGATAAAGCGCAACTCTAATCCGGTGTCTCAGTCCCTGAATAGAATGGTGTTGGTACCGACAGTGTGTACCAACACTGATAACCACAACTCATTATTTTTACAATGAAGTAGGCTGCAGGGGATCCTAAGGTATAAAATGATGTTTAAATAATTTTTATAGTTTTCACTTCAAAGATTATACCTGTTCCATTGTTTACTGATTCTTATGTAAACAAACATAACCTTCATATAACCTAACATATGATAGCCTAATATTTTGACGAGTTAGGCATGCTTTACAGGTGTTATCACTAATTTCTGTCCGTCACTAATATCGCTTAGTCGTATACAGGGCATAGTGGAAATGAGGTGATTAGTCGCAGTGAAAGAACCGACATCAACGAGCAGTGAACTCATCGATTTCTGTATAGGTAGTAGGTATTTCATTTCTACTAATTTACTTTTGTGAACCCTCAGTTTGATCAACTTTTTTCAGAGGTGTGCTTATAAAATTCACATATATGCTGTTGTATGAACACACTTTAGCTCAATCTTATTAATGAACAACACCTGTTACATAGACAAGGTCATAATTTTAATAATGAATAGTAAAATGTAGACCTAAATTGTTCCGCCAGTGATTTTTTTAAAGTTTAAAGTATTAAAAAAAAGTAGTTGATTTTGTGATTTGCAAATGTGAAAAAATTATGTTTCCTTAACATAGATACTTAAATTTTGATATAGCAGATATTGTCGCTGTCAATTAGTCCATTATAGCAAGGACCGATTGTACTTAAAAAAAAGTTCACAATTTGATCAAAACAAATCTTTGTTTGTTTTGATTTGGTAAAACAAAACAAAAAATAGTATGGACTCTTATATAAAATTACATGTGTGTTAAATACAGATATGCTCTCGATCGAAACGACCAAGGTAAACCAGAGAGTGAAGAAGAAATATGGGAAGAGATTCAGGCAAACACTAGTACCAGTAGTATTGAACGTGGTGCCAGGAGACGAAATGTATCGTACAGTTCAGAAGGTTCCGACACGGAAGAGGAGATTGAGAAGTAAGTACTAATTACTTAGAATTATATTATTCTAATTTTTTTCCAAGTGATGAATAAATTCCATACACTACACTTTCTGTACTGTAACCTTACATGAACTATGTTTAAGGGTGAGAGCAAGGCAGAAAAAACTGAATACACTCTCACAAGAGGAGCCGAAGAAACCTCAGCCGCTAGACCCTTACAATGAAGATACAGACGTTGGTAGCGATGCAGAGATCAATGACAAGATTAAAAATTCAAAGCTTAGTCAAGCAGCTGCCACACTTCCATTGCCTCCTTTATCGGATATGTTTGAAAATATCAAGTTCTATATTTCTGAAGACTTGGACAAAGAAGAGATTACTAACCTAAAAAGATATATTCTTGCTTATAAAGGGTAAGTCACTCAAATTATATTAAGGAATTTCCATTGGAAAATGAGCCTTTGGATCACCATAGGATTAAGAAGTTTGTCATGCAATAAGCATCTCTCATCATTCCTAGAACACGTTTTGCAACGGCAATTAACCAAATGAGAAGCCTTTTGACAAACAGTGAGCAGCATTTTTTAATACAAACAAAAATAAACTACTATGTCGTATTTAAATTCATTGATTATTTTAAAACACATACAACTTCATGATAAACTACAGTACAGTAAATCTGTTGCCAACCTCAGTGCAACAATATTGTGTGAGACTGTAAACAATGAACAGTTTGTATGCGCTGTATGTGCAAGCTGTGCATGCAGAACTTGCGCGAAGGAAGTAAGTTTTTTTGTGGTCATTATTTGTTTGTTGAAATTTATAATAATAGCATAAATATATAACTACAGCATACCCTAGCACCAACTGTACACACACACACTTTCAGTAAGCTAAATATGCATTTTATATAAGTGGCTCTCTGGGTATGCTGAGGTGACGGACATTCCGAGATCAGATGTGCCTGATTCTGTTGTATTTTAAGCGTAGAAAATTTACAGAAATCGCATCATTTTTTGAGAACCAAAAGCAGATTTTGGCCTAATTGTGTAAATAAAACATGCTTATTCCTTAAAAAAACAATGTTAAGAAACAATTCATGCTGGTTTAATTTTATAAACTGTTTCATGTTGCAGAATAGTAATGGATCTGTTAACGACTCAAGTAAAATACTTCATCACTGATGACAAGGAAACAGCTGACAAGGTAGTTAAACCAGTTTGAGACTATTTCAGATAAGCAAGAATGCAATAAAAGCATCATTTTTAGTTGAACTTAAGACACTGAATAATATGTGATCATGAGTTGCTATGCAGCAGTCTCAATGTCTGATATTGTTTTGACTCAATACATCAGTAGTTTTTTTGGATTGCAATACAAATAAAAAGACATTCAATCAACAAAATTATAAACAGAACTTGTATAATACAGTATTAGTACTTCAAAATAATACAGAAAATGACAGCTAAAAAAAAATTCTGGCTGTTAGCGCGTGGCCGTCAAGGTTGAACTGCACTTAACTATCACTGTGCTGTTATTATATGTTGGACATTTTCCATTAATTGTATATCAGGAGTAACAAGTGTTTTTCCTTGACAGTTTAAATCAACTGTAATTCTGAAGTGTTTAATGTAAAACAAAAAGTAGAATATATCTAGTGTTCATGTTAAAATTCTAAAAATGAAAACAAGAACAGTCCAGGCTGATATCCTAAACAGTAAAAAAGAAAAAACAAGTCACAAAGAAGAAAGTTCTGTTGAGGGTTAGTTTCTGATGCTCGTATTTTCCGTGTGGTTGGGTATCTGCCAACCTGGTTTGGTGTGTTCCTTTTTAGTCAGGCTTGTTAACAATTTATTACTTGAAGCAGTTAATTAAAAACAAACTAAAGTCTCCATACGTAAATAATAAAGAGTTTATTGTCCATCATAGATAAAGTAAATTAAAAGTGAATCTAGTATTAATATATCGGTGAAACTTTAGTAACCAGTAACCAATGAGAAAATTCCAAATTAATAAATAAACGTTCACTAATCGGAACAGCACAAATTTTGGACCTATACAGTTAGTTTACGAAATGTTCGAGAACAACATGAATGTAGATGAGTTTCTCTTCTAGATTCACTCAGCAGGTCAACTCCATTCAGAAAGTGTGTGAAACTTTCATTAACTAAAATTTTTTTTTATTACTCCTAGTAGAGTCATCTTCATTTATATAACTATAATAAGGAAATATGTCTTTGAATTAATAAATGCATTTTTTCCAAAAAAAGACTATTGTTTTTATTAAAAAGTTTCTATATTGGAATTTTTAAGTAGTACTTTTATTAGACTCAGTATGGATAATTAGGTGGTTGCCAGTTGTACACTAGAACAATAAACGTTTCAGTCATAGAATGGTGGAGGGCAAAAATGCACACTAAGTTATATCCAATAAAAAAAATTGTTTCATCAAAATCTGGAATTATGGATGTTAAATTTATTAATTCAATTTTTTTTTGCAGTCGTTCTTGACAACATTAATATAATACAATAATGTAATGAAAGTTTTCTTTCAGTAAAACTTTAACTTACATTGTTAAGTTTTAAAATATTTGTGATGATATATATGTATGTATGTATGTATATTTATGAAGACAGTCACTTTATTAAAGGGTCATGTTAATGTTTGGATATTTCAGGTGAAAAGGGATTTTAGAGTATCAGCTGTGAAGCCAGACTGGATTTGGGAGTCCAATGATGAGCAACGTCTTTTGCCTTCTGTTGCTTTTGAATGGTGACTACAGAAAAATTCAGTAACATTACCAACACTGTGAAAAATTATACTTTTCCATTGTACATTATATTTGTATATAATGTTTGTATTTTAGTAAAATAAATTTGTATGTGTATTTTTATTATTTATTTTGTTTACCATTAACTGTGTTGGACTCCGAAAAACATATTACAGTGATATGTGATGTGATGTCCAGTGATAAACTTTTAGCAGTTTTCATCTAAATCTTTGTATTTAACTTTTTGAGTGCAACAATCTCTGTAATATTTTACATAATACGTAGTTGTACTGACCAAAAAACCTTCTAAGTTTTGTTATTCTTTTTCCTTGTCAAGCTTGCTTATTTCTCTGCAATTTTAATGTTGACCTCATCTATGATATATATATAAAACAGGGTTGTATAACTCACAAACCCTAAAAAAATATTTATAAATTTTTAAAAATTGTTTTGTTAAAATGCTCTTTTTTGCACATAAAATTTTCACAAAACATTTCTATATTTGGATATATTTCTATGTTCTGTGGCATTCAAAAACTTCAAACAAGACCATATATTTTTTAAGATTGCCATAATTGCTTCTAAAAAACCTACTGAAATGCAGCTTCCAAAGACATATTTGTGTTTGGCTCTATACTGCCTTTTGGTTTCAGGCAGGTCTTATTGGAATCCGGTACATTTTATAATAAAGGTTACAAAAGTATGCCATAAAATTTTTCAGCTTGAAATAACACAGTGCCAATGTTGTAGCAAGTTTTCAAGCGCTTTGAGACTATAAAACCATTGTTTTACTGTGTTTATGTTATAACTGAAATTCAATCAGCTGTTTATTGATTCAGTTCTAATGTAAAGATGGTATTTACAAACAAACAAAAAAGAGAAGTGTTGTGAATGGGTACTGCATTTGACAATGTTGCTGAATTTCTCATTTATTTTTTCAAGCATTAAATCACCTAAAAAAGTGTCAATTAGAAAACATTCTTACTAGAACGTGGGAGCATTAAAAAATAGTAGAAGTGGAATCCACAAAATGGAGAGAAGAACTGGTGTGCTTTATTGTTATGGTCACCGGGTAAATCTAATTATTTTATAAAAGTTTTCTTGAATACCAGTAAGTCAAAATCTACTATACATAAAATGTCCAAACAGATGACGAAAACTTACATAAACTTTGTTTGGAAAAGACATTTGAGTTTTGCAAGTATAATGTGGAACGTATATGTCGTACAAGTACACGTATTTCAACGTATGGAACGTACAAGTATAAAATGCAACGTTGATTTTAAGAAACATCATTCGACAATTTTTTAATATGTTTAAGAAAATTTTATTATTTTTTTCTTTGCCTAATCATGTTGTTTCTATGAATATTTTTTAAAATTTTAAAACAATTTGAACTTGTTTACTACTTTTAGTAGTATAATGGTTAGTTACTTTAATGTAGCATATTGTCATTTCAGAACAGACATTACTCTTGATGTCACAGAGTGCAAAATTTTGTGCTGCTGTAGCAAAAATTATTTATGTTTGTATTATATTGGGTCGGTATCAAGCTGTACAGTAATTCATATGTTAAATCAATGTGTAGGCAACTGTAACTTTGTTCCATATCATTTATTCATGATTGGGAAACAGTTTATCCAAGGTTGTAAGATTGATCAGAAAATGTTTTTTTTATGATTGGCCTCACAAATCTTCTAAGACTTTCTTTTAGGGTTATTTAAAAGACCATTATGACGAAAGGTTCATTGATGACAAAGACAGAGGGTAGTTATTTCAAGCCAAAGGGATGCTTTTGTAAAAATGTTACAAACGGAACACATTTCAATATATCTGTTAGAAAACTAAAGGACCAAAGCACCACCAAAACTACAGAACCGCATATACCTGTTTGTAGACACACTATTTTTATACAGTAATCCCTAACTGGGAAAAAAAAACATCACTGTGGATACAGGAAATACGCAGTAACATTTCTCCCTCTTTGGTTTCTAATATACTGTACCGGTGTATACTTTGGGAAAGAAGAAATGTTTCGTTACTTAGCAATGAGTGTTTTTGAGGGATAATTATGTCTGCATGCCTAATCTTCAATAGCCTAGATAATGGTGTCTGTCTAAAAGATGCCAGCTTAACATTTTACCATATCTCACAACTATATGTGTCATTTAATGACAAAAAATTTGATTTAGCCATTAGCTACTTTTCTGGTAACCAAGAAACTTTGTCGACCGTTTTGTTTAACAGATAATGTTACATATTTCCTATATAAATTCATATTTTATAATCGTATGTGTGTGACCTACACTGTGTTCTGATATTCAATTTATTGATGAAAATTTACTCTCCCTTCACCAGTACCCTTTTCGATTGTACGACTTGTGAAAGAGGCATAATATTTATTATTAACATGTGTGAATTTCATACACATTAATGACAAGTTCAGGAAACGTATTACTTCAGTGTTGCACACGTATTATATCAAAGGCTGTTGAGACAAATGACAGCTATGTTCTCTCATAAACAAAGCCCTGAACTCGAATATTTGAAATGCATTTTCTCTGGATCTATTCAAAGCATCAGTTTGATGTGAAATTATCAGTGATATGACGATGTATCACTTACACCTGTTAGTTGGCAACATGTCAGCACATTTTGATAAAATCCCAAAAGATTATATCACATGTGATCTAATATCACTATTCCTCTTATGCATAATGAAAACAACAGGGTACACATCAAGCTGATTGTGTATAGACATTTTTGTTTTGTCCGTTGACTGTCTCAGATTTTCCTCTCAGCCTGTAAGGCCACACTTAGTGGCTATCATATTTTTGCTGATAAAGTTCTCGATGTTAAGTAGCTCGGACAGGCCATTCATAATGGCTCTCGTTATAGGGTGTTTGAAAAAGAACTCCCTAGTTTTAATGTGCCCTAGATTCTGTACAAAGTGACATACCTACACTATTATAGTTTATGGTATTTAATTCATCAACTGTCCAAGTTTATTCATGTAAATGTTCTTACAGTTGGAAGGCTTGCATGACCTTGAGAATTATATATTCTCAACTATATATATAATTGCTTTTTATGAAATTATACTTATTTTGTGAATAACAATGTTAACTAAAAACATTTTTACATATATTTACACCAAAAAAACAGTTTTTTGAAGAATAAAGAAAACTACTGTATACATTAAAAATGTATATTTAAAAACATTAACTTCTATATCAATAAACATTACGATTCAGTAACAAAAATATTAATTGCAAAATTTTATCCAAAAACAATTACATTGATCAATAAAAATTATTTATTTGAAAGAATAAATCTAAACACGTGATTTAATGCTGAGCGTTAGTTGTGACCAAGGTCCAAGTGTCTGTTACACCATGAGCCTTACAGCAAAACAATGCAAGTCATACACAGTGGCCCACCCAAGTTCAGAGTACGCTACAGTAAATATTTATCCGATCTAATTAGAAGATCAATAACTACACATAATGGCCCACCCAAGTTCAGAGTACGCTACAGTAAATATTTATCCGATCTAATTAGAAGATCAATAACTACACATAATGGCCCACCCAAGTTCCGAGTACGCTATAGTAAATATTTATCCGATCTAATTAGAAGATCAATAACTACACATAATGGCCCACCCAAGTTTCGAGTACGCTACAGTAAATATTTATCCGATCTAATTACAAAATCAATAACTACACATAATGGCCCACCCAAGTTCCTAGTACGCTACAGTAAATATTTATCTGATCTAATTAGAAAATCAATAACTACACATAATGGCCCACCCAAGTTCCGAGTACGCTACAGTAAATATTTATCCGATCTAATTAGAAGATCAATAACTACACTTAATGGTCCACCCAAGTTCCGAGTACGCTATAGTAAATATTTATCCAACCTAATTAGAAGATCAATAGCCACACATAATGGCCCACCCAAGTTCCGAGTATGCTACAGTAAATATTTATCCAATCTAATTAGAAGATCAATAGCCACACATATTGGCCCTCAAGCGCAAAGACTTAAAAAGACTATACTTTCTGTCCGTTAAAATAAGGGGTAAATTTAATTGATTGTTTTATTGATTGTGTTAACGCCAAGGGAAAAGCTTACAACAGTAAGTCCAGTCTCAAACGTATGACGACGAGCACAAGTTCAAAGACATAGCTGATAAACCGGTCCTTAATCACCTTACACGCCCGCACTATTTCAATTTTGACATAAAAAATAATAAACAATCAACTTGGAAAAAATACTATATTTACATCAATTTTTTTACATTAATGGTCAATAATTGTAAGTTCATCGATTCCCCAATCCTCATAGCTGTTATCAGGCAAATATCTACGTATGATTATAGGAATTTTCCTTTGCTTTAGTTCCTTCATGGCTATTTGCAATGGATCTGTCTCACCTTCAAGCTCTACCATCACTGGTGCGCACATAGCTATCTGAAGAGCTCTCGTCCCAAGCACCCTGGCTCTCTCGTACCTAGGCATAATTGCACATGATTTACTGTCAAATAATTTTTCAACACATAATGTATTTTCTACAATGTTGATTATCATGACTCAATTTAGACCTATTAACATAACTATTAATAAGTAGTACTTTAGCCCAAAAAGATACTATTAGTAATCAATTAAAAATTACCTGATTCTGCTGATGATAGAAATGCAATTAAAATGTTGACACATAATACTGTTGAGGGTTAACTGTAATTAAATTATAATAGAAAAATCACTTACTTTGTCATGTAGGTTGTTGTTATTCTGTTAGTTTTCTGTACACTACACCTTGCATCTCCAGCCGCTAACAGTTCAATGTTTTCACCTTCTTCCTAATTAAAAACACATTTCCCTTTAATATAACAATTCTTTTTTATGTAAATATTTGTTTAAAATTATTCTTATTAATAAATAGTGAAAGAAATTATTGTGTTCTTTAAATTTATAAATTTTACTATAATTTTACTTTAAACCTATTTACAAAGTTAACACTTCAAATAAATTTTTGTTATAAAAGTTTCAAATTGTATCCCACTACATAAACAGAAACAGGTTTTTAAGACTGTTTATAATCAGCTCTGTTGGTCCAACTGAATGGTACCACAGCCACGAGAGCTGATTTCACTAAAACTTACCTCTTGTTGATCTATATCTTCAATGTCTCCATCATCATCTACTTCATCAAAATCTTCTCCAACACTGCAACAAAACATAAGCATAACTTAATAATGATTTTTATTTTCTCTATAAATTGCACTTCTGATTTGTTGTGATGATAATGCCTACATACACTACTATACTAAATAACGAAAGTCTATTTAACTTTAGTGCTGGCCAGCTACGTTAAAACTGCATATGTATATACTTCAACATGATGAGTTAACATGTAGTTCGATAATGCTATATGAAGTGACAAATCCACGAGGAACAATCTGTACAGACCAGCTGTTATTCCATTCGTACAATCTGAAAGCTTTTGTGTATGCCTGCTTTCCTAATGTATTTTACTTTTAGTGACATATTTTTTAAAAAATTCAGAGTATACATAGATCTTACAGATGCCTCTCCATTTTGTTAATCTTGAAAAGTGAATAGAATTTACTAAATAAACCACTCCAAGCAGATACAAGAAATGACTATGGTCTGTAACATTTGCATAGTGCTAACTTCACTGTTTACTGTGTTTTTCTTCTTGATATTAAACTCTTTTCCTGCCACTATGGTTAATTGACTCACAAATAATCAGGACATATATAGTTACACTTCTAAATAACCATCACCCTCGAGACCTGCCCATGGTTGAAACATCTTGGTACGCTAGCAAAAAAAAATCTATATTGTTAGAAAAACTTTCATAATATTACTACTTGTATTACAACTACTACAAAATAAAGTACAGTGCACAGTATCGGCCTGTAGCACAATAAGTGCTTCAAGAACCATTCATGTTGCAGTTTTAGTCACACATCAGCTCCAGCAGGAAGAGCTGAAAAAGTAAGTTACCTTGATCATTGTTAGATGGTAAAAAAAAAATTAATAAAATTAATATTTTTATAAATGTAGGCTTACAGTTTATTAACAAGTAAAAATTAATAACAAATATCTTTATAGAAAACTTGCTAGTGACAAAAGAATAGTAAACAATTACCAAATATGGGCCAACAAATAATAGCACAGAACAATTTTTATTGTAAGCACTATCACAATGAAGCTTTTTTATTGTAAGCACTATCACAATGAAGCTTTTTCAGTCACACAAAACTGGTAAAGATGGCCTAATCAGCTTTAGTTTGATACTTGTTGCAAATGAATTCTAGGATTGTTCATTCTGGAACAATGCTCTTAATCACAGAAATATTTTGTTAAACTGGAAGCACAGTGGTTTGTAAGTAAATTTTTTTTGTTGCAAAAGCACTTTATTAATGCCCATTAGTAATAACACAAAATATAAAAGTACGAACACTATAGGAAATTTGATAATAAAAGTGATCTATATAACCTCAAAATTACTAACATGCAAAAGTAGTTAACATGTTTTTCATCATGAAAACAATGAATTAAATATGTTATTAATAATTAAAACTATATATATATATATATATATATATATATATATATATATATTTAAGACAAGAACCTAACTTAACATGGCTGTATTTGAAGAATCGGTATTTCTACACTTTCAGACCTTATGCTAAAGTAATGATTTCAACATTAGTTTTATTTTGAACTTTATTATTACAGTAAAACATATTCGCCTGTCGCGTAGAATATTCAATTTATTATAACTTATGATTTTAAGCTCTTTTTAACAGCCCTAAATCGTGAAGTCATTAAATTACACATTTTCAGTAGTTATCTTACATTTCATATGCAAGATTACTATGCTTACATCACCCAGCGAGGCACTTCACATGCACGTTAATCACAGTGTAATAAATCATTTATTTCCTTGACAGTTCTTGTAGTGGTACTATTGTAGCTGTTATTTTACCTAACAGGTGTGTCAAGTTAGGTTCTTTTTTTAAAAAAAGGTGTTTATATTCTTTTCAGTATTAATAACATGAATCGATTGTAGGCTATTATGAAAAACATGTTACCTACTTCTATGGGCTAGTCACTTGAAGGTTATATTTGTCACTTTTATTTTCATTTTGTTCTAACTTCCTGTTGTTTCCATGCTTTTATATTTTGGATTACTACTACTAGGGATATAACAGTGTTTCAGTACAAAATTAAACAAAAATGCCATGAGGCACAAAAGTGCAGTTTTACCATTAATAAAACAAACAGGGTTGTTCATGAAAATCTAACCCAGTTTTATACCAAACATGAACACTATGTACCATGTGACAAACAGCAATGACATCACATTTGGCCACAGTAATGACCATATGTACTTTAAAATAAATTATGCTTTTGTTTAAAGTAACATACAATAGTGTTTTCTATTTTATCTTCCATGGATGAATATCTCTTGGTTAAATACTAAAATATGTAATGAAAGAAAAAATATTCAAAAATCATTACTTTAGTACAAGTGATTTAATGCCTTAAATACTGGTTTTTACTGTCTGAAACAAACTGTACTGAAAATGAACATTGGGCTAACTACAGCAAGCTGTATGTTTAGAACTATTGGTGTATTTCCTTACAAAATTATTGTCAAGGTTTAAACATTTTGGATTATTCCTGCTAATTAGTTTACTTTAACTTTAATCTTAACCTACAAGTAAGCTTAAATTAATCAGTATTTTCTACTTACTCATCTGCTTCAAACTCATCGTCAGCCATTCTGTTAAGACTTATATTTTATCTTCCCAAAAGAACAGTATTTTTTAAAATAATTATTGAAGCAAACTCATTACCAATACCAATCACACGAAATCAACATCAACAATTGAACTTTGACTTGAAATGAAGCACAAACCACAGATTAAAGACAAGAACATAACAAAACTTAGTGAGTATCTGTGTGCAATATATGTTAGAGCACAATAACTAAAACACAGATAAAACATTAGAGGACCTGTGCCGCGGAATTCTAAACAAACAAAATTATTGAAACCACAGTGTCCTAAACCATTTTTGTTCTATTATCTGTCAATACAGTACAGTAAGGCAAAACTCTAAAACCAAGAAATGAAAATTATTTTCAATATAGAAATCTAACGGAACCGTTGAATTTTAAGGACGGAACTAGTTGCATACAAGTCACAGGGTATTATACTATGTTTAATCAAATTGTAACAAAATTTCAAACAAGAGACGACCTCACAAAATAAATTTATAAATTTCAATGATACCTTAAAATATAATCGGTGCTTATTTATGCCGCGAGCTTGGTTATGATGGTCTTGTTTCATCCACACATTAAATTCCATCCACTTCATACAATATTCATGTACTGTATAATTTATCAAAGGAATTTATAATTCTTTCTGTATGTTTGTCATTGCCTTAACAACATAAGAACTGAGTTCCACTTACTAACACCGTAAAACATCCATGCTAAATTCCCAAACTTCTCTCCCAGCATTCAAACAGCTTACACCTGTGCACCAAGTTGGTAATTCTCCCTTCTGACTGGTTTGCAACGGCACATATCTTTTTTAATAAAATTTTAAAATTATTTTTAATTTTAATAAAATTATCTTTAACACAGTCAATAATTATTCTTAACAAAACTCAATATTTTACCTTCTGAAAAATGATAAAAAACAAGAGAAAACTGCTTACTTGTTGTAGCCTTAATTCCTTAATTGTAAATCATGAAAAAATAATTGTCCATTACTATTGTCTTCGGTTTTACTAGTATTGATTATAATATGGAGTCAATAGTTCTTATGCAGTCAGAAATAAGAATATCTATAAAATATAATTTTAAATACACATTTTCAAAAGATAATTATAAAGCAATTACACAAAGAAAATGTGTTTTTTCAACCATCTTATAACATTTTTTTTAAAATATGGAGCATCATTTTTTTAGTTAAAGAATTTAAAAGAAAAAGAAAGCAATAAAAATTGATAGCTGAAAATCGATTTTTCTCAGCACAGCTTAATTCCTTAAGATTTTATTGTTATGTTTTGTTAATTTTCTTTGTTTTAAAAATTTTACACATACATGAAATAACTGTGAAATTAATTTAATATTTCATGCCTGTAGCATAAGTTTAACATGCAAGGTAAACCTAACACTCTTCTTAGAATTTAATTGTGGTTGAGCCAACTTTTGGTGTTCAAAATATGTAAATGTCAGACAAGTATGACTGACTGGTACAGCAAACTATGTACAGTATATTCGGTGATAACTCAGACTGAGAGTTTAGTAGTGTTATTCGTAGCATTGTGTTAAAGAAGCAGAACACATGCAGATTGACAATGCTTCTTAAAAGATAGTGTCACATTATTTCTAAAATAATAAGGCTAGACATTTTTTTAAAATTAAATAATTTTTTTTCAATACAATAATGTTAGCAAAAACAAGGTTGTACTACACTTATTTAATTTTACAATATATTAAATAAACATCTCTGTACAAACTATTCATGGTATTGTTCATCTTTCTGGATAATCCAAATTAATTGTAAGCCTGGGTAAATTCAGCCTCAATTAGTTTGAATTATTGGGACCCTACTATAAGCAAAATGTTGACTAAATGTAATATGCATCCATGTGCGACTAGAAATAATGGGGAAGGTGTAATAGCTTAGAGATATATTAACTTAGAGATTCGGTTTTCCTTCGACAGTACCGTGTTATAAGTTAGAGATCGACCTGTGTAATAAGATAGAGGTTCCGTACTGTGTATTAACTTAGAGACTACAGTTACGTCAAGCGTGTTGCACCATATGTATATGTTGCTGACGCCGCTGCTTACAGGCGCTTCAGTATCTTTTATCTAACAAGTAGAACTCGCTTAGTTAAAGAAAGATATATTATTAAAATATAAAGTTCATTTGGATAGGTTTTGTTCTTAGAGGCTTATGTGCAATGCTGTAAATGTATAGTAATTTACATATGTAGTAGTAATAATAATATAAAAATATTGTTTGAAGGCTGCTTTATTCAAACCATATCCGAATTGAATTAAGAAAACCAGTCCTAAATTAATGAATTAACTATGAATTAATGAATTCATATAAACTTACGTTGTTTGTTTTTCGATAAAACACCAATATTTCTATTTTTCTATAAAGATAATCGTCAAAAATAAACATTTAGATATGTTGTTGACCATAGTATTGACAATATATTCAACATTAAATTGTAAAGATACTGAAGCACCTGCAAGCAGCGGCGTCGGCAACCTATACACATGGTACAACACACTTGATGGAACTGTAGTCTCTAAGTTAATACACAGTACGGAATCCCTATCTTATTACACAGGTCGATCTCTAACTTATAACACGGTACCGTCGAAGGAAAAACGATTCTCTAAGATAATAAATCTCTAAGCTATTACACATCCCCGAAATAATGTGCAGTAAAATAAGTACATATTTAAAAGCATAACATAATGGTAACTTATTTTTTGCTGGATATTTGATTCTGAATCAAAATCACAGCGACATATTAAAAAAAAAAGAATGATACACACACTTCAAAAACATTTTTTTTTACGAGTGAGTAGTAGTAGTAAGCGGAAAAAACTTTAAAACAGAAACTGAAAATGGAATAATTTCCCTTCACCATCACAAACTCAAACTTGAAAATATACAACAATATTTTTGTTGAAATTAATCAATATAATTAAACGACAAAACTATTATTACTTATTTAAAGCAGTTGTAATTTTACTGCATACTTTGAATTAGAATTGAAAATTTTAAACCACAAGATTTATTAAGCTTTATTAAATTAAAACCGAACACTATTTTAATAGTGTAATATAATTTATGATGTTTCTTTGTTGTGTAATGCAGCATAAAAACATTTTAAAATCTGTTGACCAGTTATATAGTAAGGCTTGTGGGAGCTGTTGGGGAAATGTTTATGTATAAAGCAATCACCTAACACACTGTTAACAACATGGTAGTCTACAATTGAGCTGTTTCTTTCCCTAATCACTAACAGAAAGCAGATGACCTGTTAGACCGTATGAGGTGAAGTGATAAAATGGACAACCTATAATAACATAAAGTATGTTAATGTAACTTTCTTCATGTTACGATTGCCAAATGCCATTCAATAGTATAATTTTTTGTTATCATATTATATTTTAAAATCAATCGAATGATTTAAAATTTTGTACATCCTATTATGTGGCAGTGTAGTGAATTTTTAATCTATAAGTAACAGACAGATTAACTATTTGTTACATAATAGAAAGTTACAGCATAAAATTTGTTTCCCTTCCAAGTAGTAACAAAAACAGAATTTTTGTGTAAATTTTTTCTTTCTATCAGATATTAATTATGTAATCTATTAATTTACTGTGTGTTTTAGAATATTAAAAATTGTATTTTGCATTAACTATAATAAAATTAATTTAAAAAATTATAGTTAAAAGAAATATAATAAAAAATAACATAAAAACTAAAACAAAATGGTATGATTACAATTCATAAATATTTTACAAACAAAAATGAACAGATCACATTTTTAGCATAAACTGCTATAAGGATATATATATATATATATATATATATATATATATATATATATATATATATATATATGAACTTTTTCCAATATACATAACTTTAGTATAATATAAATGTATTATACATTAACAATAAATAACATTTGTATCTCTTAAGTCCCAGAATACATATCATAACTAGAATACGTAATATAGATCACTTCCAAAAGAGGTCTTTTAACAAGGAATCAAAAATATTATATACCTGAGCTCTTTCCCAACAAATATCACTGATGATGACAAAATATATGCCAAACACTTCCATTATCAAAAAAAGTTCATTTGAGTTATCTGTAAAAAATCATTTCCAGGTAACAGAATTTTGCCGAATACAGAACATATTCAACAATTTTTTTCAATATTTCACTAAATAAAGACATAATTCGTTACCATAACAATTTAACACTATAATTCTTTGAATTTCTCATTAGTAAAATCATTGTTACTATTGTTATTTTACACAGTTCTTATTCTAGTTTATTTAAAATTACCGTATTTCATCGATTCTAAGACGAATGCGTATTTTACAGACAATTTTTAAAGAACATTACAAAGTGACACATTAGAAACAATCAAATTTAATAAATACATCCCACTGTACTTACTTGAAAATGCATGAACAAGCACATGTACTAAACTTTTTTTTTTTTTGTTAAACGTCCGACTATTGTGCACACTTGGGCTAATGCAGACGATGGGATGATTTATAGCGTATGAAAATGCCAATCCCTGGCCGGGAATCAAACCCGAGTCCTCGGGGTGAAAGCCTAGTAAGCTATCAACTAGGCCACCGAGGTGGCTTATGTACTAAACTAAACCTCGGTATTATGATACCTGGTACTAAATAGTTAAGGTTATGTTGATAATGAAACTACACACTTTAATACCTTAACATCTATATAATTTCTGTTCTGCAGCTCTGTTTCCATTTTGTTAAATGAATAACAAACTTTTCGTTTCATTGCTGTATCATAATGTGCTCTCTCTTAAGACATTTTATACAAGTCATGTTTTTAACAACCTAGTTCTCACCAAACAACAAAAGTTTAAATAAAAACACTTGTTACAACACAAGATTGAAATGAAAACACTCGTTACTCACTAGCTATTGGAAACAAAATGACAGAATTGTAGAGAAGGACCTTGCAGCTGTGCGCTTTATTCTGTTGTTCAGTTAACGCGGGTTCATTTCTCGGCATATGAAAATAGAAATATTTTTGAATTACCTAGTACTATTTTAACACAAATATATGACACAATTCGTTTTTTTGAGTATCATCATAGGAAAAAATGTGCGTCTTGATCGATGAAATATGGCAATAATTTTCAATTTAAAAAATCCAACCGATTCTTATTAAACTAAATAACATACTAAAACACTCAAGTTAAGAAGACTCCAGTGAGGTTCGGAATTTAATCGTTGGGGGCTTGTATCCTAAAAGTACAATTTTACTTGAAGCTCTAGATGATGGTCTTCTGCTACAGACACTACCTGAATTGTCACTGCAGTCCCTAATGAAACAAATAAGCAATAATATGCTAAAACCTGTTGAGGATTGCTATGGTTACAATTTTGATTGTTTTTAATCAATATATATTCATATTGTTTTGTTGAAAAGAAACTTGTGAAAATCCTTAAATGTTATAAACCCTTTGTTTGATATATTTTTTTAATAAATATTAATAAATTTGATTTTTCTAAAATTTATTACAAAACTGTAACAATTCATAATTTAAATAGCAGGATAGGTTAGAAACACTCAAATATAAACTCTGTACTAGCCTAAGTTAAACAACATAAACATAAGTAATAAAGTCTATGCATCAGGCTTAGTCTACGCATATTTCACTTTATAAAAATAATCATTTATTCAACAAATCACTAAATTATATTACCTAACCAACACTTTAGGAACAAAAACAACATTCACATAGTCATTGAATGTCCAAATTAAAGCTAAGATAGGAAAATATTATAACTCAATAGACTAAGGGAAGACACATTGGATGCAATCAACATAGCTAGAAAAAATCCAAGCGTAAGCATGGAAAAACGTTAATCAATTTTGGCATGAATCAAGAGAAATAGGGTTAGGCAACGCATTTTAACAAAAATTTTAATTAGGCAAAATTAGTGAAAAATCAATTCTTCAAAAATCATTAGGTAATTAAATGAATGAGTTTATGAAAATTTATACAAAATTATGTAACAAAGTCAATCCCGCTAAAAATACGAACATGGACATCTGGCTAAGCCATGATGTGATTTCCGATAACAAAACCTTCTAGAACAATGGAAATTGTTAGAAAAAAAAGCGAGAAAAGAAGCTTCTAGAGAAGTGGCATGACGCTTGTTAGTTCAATACAAAAGAGCAGTATGTGATGTGCATCTTTCGTCAATACAAGGATGGAAAAGTTGTGATAATTTCTTAAGTTCTATGAAAATATTAATTAATACTAGCTATGAAAATATCTTTATAAGTGATAGTGAGTGTGATTCAAGGCAAACAACAAATTGGATGAGATCTGACTTAATTATTTTCAACGTGGATTTAGAGTTTGACTTTAATCTGTTTTCAAATCAACTTAAGACAAAGCTAGCATATTAACTTTCATTAATACTATAGTGACTTTAATATACCTATTTAAATACTGACAGTGAACATTTTTCAAATTTTAAACATCCATTATATAATTTTTTAATTTTTAAACAAACTTGAATGAAACTAGACCCCCTCCGAGAGTACTGATTTAATAAGACATTTTCAAAGACTAAAAATTCCCTTATTACTGAAATTTGAAATTTACTGTGAAATTTTTGTTACATGTGTGATAGACTCAAGGACCTGTGGGCAATTTAAATTTTGATCAGATATATAAAAATAATTTCATATTGTTAGATCAGGAATAGTTTTAAGATTAGTTGTTAATGATTTAGTTATATATTTTACCTGAGTAGCAGAAAGGGATCGTTGTTTAATATAAGTTTGTTTTAATTTTATTTTCCAAAATTAATTTGAACAAGAATTGATCGATCAATACCAAAGAATCAATTTGGGTCCCTGGTTAAATTTAGTAATAGTAATTAAATGTGTATATTTTCGTAATGACTTATTAAACATCAGTCAAATATAATTGAATACAAAGATAGAAATTAAGATATCACTGCACTGAGACGAATTGATTGAATGACTTATTGAATTAAAGTAGTTTGTTAATTTTGTATCTTTTTGTTATTAAAATTTTTTTTTATGTGTGTGTGTAATTCTAAGAGATATCAGTTCCAGTCAATATTATCAATAGTTTATGAATGATAACATTTTTCTTAATTATCAATAATAATATTAATAGTAATAATCATAGTAATAACAAGAGTTAAATCTAAAGTAAAAGTTAGGCAAAATAAATTAATTTGTGTAAAAAAATTTTACTTAGTGAATACAGAGGTGTTTAGTTGAACTAATATTTTTGTTAAAATCTTTTTTTAAATTTTACAAATCAAGTATCTAAATTTCTTAAACTCTGTCACTGCCATATTTCTGTAAAAAATGAATTCTAACAGCAGTCATGTAATACTTTTGAATAGATTTTTTACGCCAAACAGATTTTAACAACTATATTACACTATATCTCTTTCAAAGCTTCATACATTTATCTAAATTTGTCCCACTGTTGCCAATATTCTTTGGTTTGCATTTCTGATAGTCTGGATACTGTTCTATCAAAGGCAAAAATTTCTTCATCTCCGGTAAAAAGATTAGATGTTGCGTTTTCCTGCACAAAATTATAATTTTTGTTAGTAAAACAACGAACATGTGTTAAACATACAGTAAAAGAAAACATTTTTGCAGACATCTATTAGCTGAGATAATAAAGAATATCACTGATACAACGGTGATATAATGTTTGGTAACAATAACCTACTTATAAGGTTTCTTAAAATGTTATAAAAACAGCTTAAATTAGCAGTTAATTGAAACTGAATCAGTGGAACTTTTCTTGTGTAAAATCAAAATATATCAACTTCATCTTAAAAATGTATAACAAAGTGAAACAGTAACACAGCGTGACTACTCAACCATTCCCCACAAACACTAGTCAGATGCCTTCCATATGCTTGGTTGGTTAGATTAGGTTATTATACCAACAAGTCTGTTTTAGTTCATTGTCAACTTATTTATAAAGTTACGTACTCAAAAGAACTCTTTCAGTTATTGAACATATGTTTAAGTACTCATCAAATTAAACTTTCACCACAACATTAAATTTTGAAAGCCAATGGGGTGAAACTCCAAGGGAAAAATGATAGTCCAAATGCCTAATGACCTATCTGGGCATAAAAAACTAAAAAATCAATTGGACAAAACGTGTTGGATTGACTTGTATTAGATTTCTTCAGTGTTTTTATTATATAGATTAACAATAGTTCTCAATTAAAAATTTGGTTTTTAATAAAATACACAGAAATAAACAAAAATTTAAAACATTAGAAATAGTTTAGTTTGAATAACGTGATTGAATAACGTTAATTGAAATAGGTTATTGTAATTGTTATTTGCTCTTATAAATAAATTTATCACACTTTTTAATCATTTTTTAGATTTCTAATCTGTATCACAATCTGGTTGTGTTCTTACTGTTACAGATAAATTACTTGATAGACTATCTACCTCTAGTTGTAATACAAAACAAAATAACAATCTGATACATCAGAAACATCAGTTTTAAATACATCACCAAGACATGACTGCTTACAAATTTCAAGTCAAACTTTCGTATAAATCCATTGACTTTGTTAAATATTAAAAATCAAAGAATTTTCTGAGCTGAAACGAGTATGAAAACAGTGGGATAGTTAAAATTGCACAAGCCTATTGTTTTCAAGCAAAAGCAGTAACATAAAAACAAATTTAATGTAACATTTATATATTTAATTTTATTTATATTTAAAATTATTTTAAATTATATAAATTTAAATATATTTAAAATTGCCTTAATTGATACCAGCAAAATCAGAATTGTATGCAGTAACAAAACGAGATAAACAACACATTTATTGCACATTTTTCATCACTTGAACCACATTGCTAAAAGTAATCTAAGCAACTGTAAAACACTTTTTGCAAGGCATACTTGTCCCTGAGACAGGTCCACTAATTACAAAGCGACAGTGTATGTATTGTACAGACCAATGTAAAGCTGTACAACAAATTTACACCACAATAACTGACTGGAAAAAAAGGTTTTTCTACAGAACAATTATTCCCAGCACGAAGCAGTCACAATATATGACACCCGTAAGATTATTAAAGTTGAGCAAACCTGTGTTTTACTCTTATTTTGTCCAGTGATGCCATGTGTTTTGTTAGAGATCCCATGATCTTCTTTTTGCTTCGAGTTTCATTAAAAAAAAAAATTCATAAGTATTTATCAATATCAATCAATCAAAAAATCAATATGCGACATTTATAAAAATTGTGGCATGCAGCTGTCTCACTGACGTGACAGAAGCGAATGTCAAAAATAATTTCTTTATCTTAACCACCATTTTTTTAAAATTCTTATTTAAAATCATACTGAAAATAACAAAATGTACCCTGATCGCTATAAAATTAATTTTTTAAAATTTTGATGTATGAGGGCTGTTTAGAAAGTAACAGACGTTTTAAAATTTAAAAATTAATAAAACCAAATTTTATTACATATATTTGAAAGGTACACTCGTAAGCTATTTTTCTACATAATCACCATGTAAATTAAGGCATTCATCGTATCGTAGCATAAGTTTTTCAATACCATCTCTGTAGAAATCTGCTGCCTGCGATTTCAACCACTGGTTTATACTGGCATTCAGTTTGGCATCAGTATTGAAGTGTTATGTAGCGAGCCAAGTCTTCACTGCTGGAAAGAGATGGTAGAAAAACCTAATCACAGAACGCACCTCACAAGGAGCGGGATTTTCTATTGCAGCACACATTTTACCACATCACAGAGAGCAAACTAAAAGTGATACAGATCTCATGCTACCACAGATCTCATGCTGGATGCGTGCTAAGTGTTGGAACGTTGTGACACAAAGATGGTGGCTTTAACCCAGTCCAATGTCATGACAGGCCAAAATGTCTGATACTTTCTGAACAGTCTCGTATTTTGAAAATTGTACAATGATAATTTATGCAGTTTTTAATGTTGCTTATGATGGTTAAATCATATTTCCAAAAAAGCATTGAAGAACAAAAATGATTTTTTAAAGATTTCAAATGGCCACCATTTTTAAATGCTGGACAAATACTGATTAGTTAACGAAACTTTGCATTAAGGAATTAAAATCTGATATAAATGTATTATTAAGTATTTAAGAAATAGTAAGGAAATTAAGCCCTTACATTAATGTTCAGATCTTTGTTCTAACATTAGGTCTATAATATAATATAGTATAGCCTTGAAGGAGGGGTTTTATTTTATTAACATAACATCCAGTTAACTTTATGCCAGTTTGACTAATGTGGAAGAGGGACTGGTGTTAACAGAAAGAGTAAAGCAAACCTCTATGACCTTGAAGTGGTAAAAAATGCAGCACACTGAAGTGCCTTACCACATCGACTATCAAACTCCAGTATACTCTGTACAATCTGCCTGATCTACGCTGTCTAATATCTAGTCAGTCTAACCTAAAATTAGCACAGTAGTTTGTGTAAATAAATGTTATCTGGTTGCTGTCTCAAATAAGAAGCTCAATCACAAATGCATCTGTATTCCAAAGAACCAACCCAAGTAAGCGTCTACACCCCTCCCTACAGCCATATTTTTTAGATAAGTTTTGATTATTTTACAAAAATTGACATGTCAGGTATTTGAAATTTCTTATTTATAATAATTCTTCAAACAAACAGTTAAGTATCAAATGAAATTTTGATTTTGTCTGTCTTTGTGGTTGGATTGTTGATATAATTTAATAATTAGTAATCGAACATCGTGTTACACATATGCAGTGGTTAGGCTTTTCCTTTTGTTGAGGCAATCATTCCACATTCCGGTGTTTTCGAACAGAAATTAGAAATATAGAATAAGTTGCCAAGTTACTGTACAGGTTATGTTAGAAGTTTTAGTAACTTGTATTAAATAGTAATTTTAATAGTAGACTTAAATTGTTTAATATAAATGATTTTAGTTTTATTAAAGTATGTCATTTTATGTTTTTTCAAAAATAATACACCTTATTAACTAGCTTAAAATAACCGCAGTATGGTATGGCCACTGAATGTGTATTGCAGAATTAGAGAGTAGCCTTCACTTTAAACATTTATTAGAGCACAATCGTAAGCAATGACAACGGCAGTGCCCCTTTAATAAGTAGTAATTTTCACCTAAGAATTTCAGGTTTTGAAATAGCACTCAAAATATCCTGAAAATATAGTTTCAAGCATCACTTCTTGAACATTTTCTGCCCATGGTTGTATGTGTATGGAAGGGGGAAGGATACAACCTATTCCATACCCCTGGAAACAGATAGAAACATATTCTTATGACTTCATGACCCCTTCCATATATCCTAGCTTTGCCCATGCTATTGCAGCCTATTGTTTGTTTGGCAGGAAACTGTCTTATGGAACTCACCTTCTGTTATACAGTGGAGGGAAACCGATTATCAGTAACACAATGATGTAAGTACAAATGAATAACATATGTCAAAACAATGCACAGCAATGTACATACAGGAGAACATAAGTTGGAAGATTGTAACAAGAGTATGACTGTGATACCAAAGGGAATAAAAAAATGTAAACAAATTGAAAAGGCAAAGTCCCACTGTAATCAAAGTACACTACAATGTTACAATGTATTGTACTTGTTTTGGTTTTTCCTAATTTGAATTTTTCGATAAATCAAATATTATCATTTGTCACTTAGGGTTTGAATTACCTAGTGTTGACTTAAGCATTTTATATAGGCTCTTTCCACTGGCATTTTCACACTATAAAAAAACACATAAATGGTGCAAACACATTGCATTGACATTTTTTTATCTAATCTACATTTAAAAATAAATGGCCTTGGAGAAAGCTCTAACTCAAATTATTATCAACTAAAAAATAAAGTTCTAAACTAATTCACATGAAAATAAACCAACAATAGTCAAGGTATATTTTCATATTTTTTAAAATAAGACTCGCACAGCCTACAACAATGTTTGTGTACATGATGTTATTCAATGTTACGCATTTAAAAAAAATTATTTCATCATCTCTGCAAGAAAACTGCATGCCACCATATTTACTAATACACATGAACTATTATTATCTATTATAAACAAAAAACTAAATAAAGGGGCTTTATTTAACCTTAGAATCGACTGTGAAGCAGGGAAGAAAAGCAGATGCACATGGACGGGAGCACACTTCTCGTGTTATCCACTGCCATTTCCATCTTCATAATGCCATAAGAGCTGAGTTGCAGACTCGTAAACACAGCCACATCTATTGATTCTCTAGATAAGTGCGAATTGCAAAGCGTCATTCGTTTTCTTCAGGCAAAGTAGAATAACGCAACAGAAATTTATCGCAGAATGAGTTGAGTATACAGTGAAAACTCAGTAAATGACAGTGTTGTGCAAAAATGGTGTAAACAAAAACTCCAAACAAAACTGAAAAATTAAAAAAAAACATTCAACAAAATAGTCATGGTCATGACTACCATTTTTTTGGAACCAACACTCAGATATATTGCTGGTGGATTTCATGCAACGAGAGACTACGATCAATGCAGATATGTACTGTCAGACATGCCAACTATGGAGAGCCATTCAGTACTAAAGAAGAGGTCTGCTGTCTCTATGCACAACAACAAATGACCATACGCTAATACACCTTCTTGCGCAATTCCAACAGGAAGTTTTCGATCACCCTCCGTACAGCCTATATCTTGCTCCAAATGATTTTCAAATACTTGGCTTGTTCTGTAATTAATTTCTGCTGTTACTCCTTTCCTGCCTGAAGAAAATTAATGACAGTTCACAAGAGAAATCAATTGATGAGGTCATATTTAACAGTCTGCAACTAATCTTAAAATTATGTTATACAGTTGGAAGTGGCAGAGATACATCCTATAGCAGCTCTGCCTCCTACTGCTCTACAGCCAAATTCATGGTAGATTTGAAGGTTTGAAACAAACAGCCTACACATTTAGATTTATGAAAATTATTTCTCATTAGCCTGTGTCGAAAGTTACAATTAAGGCAGACCTGGTGGTCATTCTGGTCTATAACTGCTTTGCAGTCTATAACAACTCACAAGACCTAAATAAGTTGTTTATTACCAAACATGTTATTAATTACTTACAATTATTACAATTATTTAAAATAATTACTTTAGTCGTTTTCCTTCCAGAATATAATAATAAAAATATAATTAATAATGATTTATTTGTTATTATTTATATTCATAAACAATCGCAATAAAGATAATCTCAACTGAAATATTATCTACTAGTAGAATTTCAACTCATAGTTGTCAAAACATTTTTTTAACTTAAAATTTAGAAAAAAAAACTTACAGAACCAGGCTGGATGTTTAAGTCATCCATAAGCATTCTTTTCTCATCAGTGGTATCTTCGTCGCCGTGGGCAATAAACAACTCTTTGTGTGGTGCATCAGCTGATATTACAACTCGAACCTAGCAAGAAATATTAAAAAGCATAAACATTTTTGCTAAGCTGTACAAAAATATTTCTAATTTTAAATTCATAACGTTCATCACCTTGTGGTCGTAGAGCGTATCAATAAGTGTGATAAACCTTCGTACTTGAGAGCGATACTTGAGGCTGAGGATCGGCACATCTCGAATAATTATAGTATGGAATATTTGTGATATCTGAAGATAATCATGAGCTCCAATTGCCTGTACAGAAGACAATGTTAGGTATTTAAAATTTATTAATTTCTGTTAAAACTAGTCATGGTTTAAATATTAAAATATCACCAAAAACAAAGAGAGAGGATGTGTACAAACTCTAATAATTTTTACACAAGTTATTTCAATAAATCTAAGAAACTGTAATGGTGAAACAAATTTTGCATATCGTTTCTGTCTGTCTTCGATCCTCCCATAAGATAAGTCCATAACAAGATAAGAATAAAAGCACTCATCCCTTAAAGAAAATTTACCCTCCTAATCACTTTCTTTCAGACTCATGGGAAAACTTTATATTAGCAAATTCAAACATTTCAGCAGCTGAAGAACAACATGTACCAGAAATCATGAAAGCACTGGAACATGAAACGAAAAGTGCCATTGTGGAAAACATTTCTGCATGGCAGAAAATGGACACTATTTACAAGAAATTTACTTTACTTAATACTGAGATATTATCAACTAAGATAAAAACTTCTTGTAGAATTCAGATATTTAAGGGAGATATATATTAGTTATTTAAATATTCATTTATTCGCCAAATACAAACAATAAGTTGAAACTAAAATAAGTTGAGAGTTGTGCTTTTACTGGGGCTATTATCTTGGCTGTTGTATTAAAACAAACAAGCAATATTTACACTTCCATGAACTTTGTTCAAAACAAATTCTTTAATCTTGTGAGCGTTACTTAAAAATAAGAAACTTACAAAATTATCACTTATTCAAAGTCCACACTATAATTTCCGTTGACAAACAGATAGGTTGAACAAATGTGATGGTGTATGTCTATCATTTATCAAAATATGTGTTATCTATGAATATTCTAAAGACATTCTAAACTTTAATACAAAAATATGCACTTTAGTTTGACATTACTACTCAATGCTTTTTAATGCTTTGAGATATTCCTGTTAGGTATATTTTTTAAATAATTTGTAATTTATAAACAAATGGAAGTTTACTCAAAAATATACAAGCTGAATTTCTTAAGGATGAATATCATTGTGGCATTTCTTTACTTAACAATTAAATATACATCTTTGTTTATTTTTTTTTATTTTATTATTTTTTTTTTTAACGTCTGACTATTGTGCACACTTGGGCTAATGCAAATAATGGGGTGATTAATAGCTTATAAAAATGCCAAGCCCTGGTCGGGAATCGAACCTGGGTCCTCAAAGTGAAAGCCCAGTATGCTATCAACTAGGCCACCGAGGCGGCCTTTGTTTATATACACACACACACACACACACACACACACACACACACTTGTTATTGTTTTTATATGATTTGTACTCCCCCTACATCACAGTGATGGTTTTAATTCCCCTCTCTTTTTGTATACAAATGTTACTGTGGAAAAAGGTGATATCACAACATTCTGTGGCTAAATATTTAAATGTACTATAACCAGAAATAACACAGAAATAATAATTCAAACTATAGGAATTGTGAGAATAGAGGCCAGATTCCAAAGTTATATTTATATATATATATATATAACAAATCATTTAGCCAGAAACATAAACACCCTTGACTTGACTACCAGCAGCCATGACGTACATTACCTAACAATTTAATTGGCCATGGACAACAATGGTCTTCACTATGCAAGTTTCTTCACCATCTAGTTTTACAACTTTATTCGCTGTACTCGGGTTAAAGGTATGATTTATTAAGGTTTAGATTAGGAAAGTAAAGCTATTGATTGTTATAGACTGGTCATGATACACTTTAGGAGACTAAATTCTACCAACTGCCAGAGCGTATGATCTACCATTCTCCTAAGGAGAACAACTTGACTGTGTTGTATTGTAAAGGCAGAAATGAAACAGAGATTTTCTCCAATCACAAAAAAATAACAAATATTGTATTAAAAAAGGCTTGATGTTCCTGAGAAAAGCTACAGAAGAAACTTATAATCTAAGGATCACATAATCATACTATGTGAATAAATACATAGTAATACAGTGGTACCCTGGTTTCAATGGCCTTAATTCACTCCAGAACTAACACTGTGCGAGTCAGTGTTTACAATAGAGACTTGTGGAAAACAATTCAATTTGTTACATAAGGAAAAAATAATTAAGTACTCATTATTGATATGTCAAAGATAAAGAGTGAAGAAAATTCAGAGAACAGAAGTCAAACAGAAGTCAGGCTAAATTCATACAAATGTAATTATGCCACATATATTCACATAAGGCAAATCAATACTGTAGCTATTTTAGTTCAACAGTCAAAGTTTGTCTTTTACTTTTACTACCACAAGCACTTCTTTTAGTGCCCATTTGATTAACATTCACCAAAAAATTGAAAATAGGATTTTAACAACAATTTGAAACTCGCACACAAAGACACAACATTTTGTTAAACTAAAAATCAAAATTATGTAACACAATAATATTATACCTGTTTAAATTTTTTAATGGCCTAACAAATTAAACACACAGTAAAAGAGCTGATGACACACTAAGTAAAATTACATATGATGACAGAAAAGGGAATAAGAGTGCGCATTCTGAGAACAGATAACTAAGGAATATCGTGTAATATATTGCCCTACAAAAATCAAACACCATCAATCAAATTATCATTGAGTTAACATTTGTGTTAACTCAGCATAATGTTTATCTATATTTACACGTGTGCTTACAAAATGAAAACTTATAATATGTTCAGCCCTTTATCCAAAACCTCAACTGTTATGCGGGTCATTTTTTATTCCGTGAATTAGACCGCTGTCCGATATTACTGTTTTCCGGTTGACCGTTAAGCCGCGGTATCGCTGTAATAATAAAAAAGAAAAGTTTTTGTTACTTGAAAAGAATAGCCTGCAAAGAAAGCACTATATTACCAAATAGATACAAATACAGTTGTTAAAGGAAATGGACCATCACTTAAAAGAAAAGGGAAGTAAGAGAAGAAGAAATGAACAACAGATAATGCTTTTGTAGGAAAAAATAACAGAAACAAATGACTGATTATATAGAAAACCAAAAAAAAGTTATGAAAGGAAAGGTAGGATTTCTAGAGGGAAAAACTGTGTCATGCCACCATAATCAATAGACAGATGTAAGCAATTCCCTTCATGCAAGATAGATTTGCAGTTCTTATGTTTTAACAAGTACCCAAGCAGAAATTAAGTTTACTACTATTTAAATTTTAATGTAGCTGTACAACAGATTAATACTTCCTTACTCGATCGCATAATTCATTAAATGTGCTGTCCAATATTTGCCCGCAAGTCTTGTTAAACACTACGTCTCGGCCTAAAATGTTAATCGTTCTTGGTCGTATTATGTCGTTTTCAAGTGAACACAATACTTTAAAAATTTTGTTGACTCCTTTTTCTGCGTCGTCATTATTTATAGATTTTCTAAAACAAACAAACATCAATTTATTATCAATTAAATCCAGGTTCAACTAAAGGTATATATTTAAATGTATCAAAGTAAATACCATTTTGGAAAAAACATAATTTTTTTCCAAAACAAAATTAATTTTTACGTGGAAGAGCATTTTTTAAACTATTTTTCTACATATTTGCTACCATTGTTCAGACATGTATCATAGCAAGGAACCAACTGTTTAATACCCTCTTCATAGAAAGGTACTGCCACTAAAGGCAGCCACTGCCGATCACCAATATTTCAAGTTCAGAAACAAATAAAAACCAGAAGAAGCAAGATCGGGCTATATGACGGATGATCGACTGCTCCCAAGCTAATTATTAAATAAGGTTATGAGTGACAACCACCAACGAGGACGGATGGTTATAACAAATGGATATTATATTCAGCTATGATATATTTACATTATTTGACATGAACTTGCATTTTACATGATTTCATGAAATGTGACCTGCACAAGAATGAAAAAACTTGTCCTGAATTAAGTTTAAGTCAAACAATCATTTAAGTTTAACAAAAAATTCTAACTAAGTTTAACTGTATTAATAACTTTTGTTGTACCAAAATTAAATTGAATAACTTTTTTATCTACTGAAGTTTTGCTCCATGACCCTAACATCTGGGTTAATTACTATGATAATATTCATTAACTTTCTAATAATGCATCTAGATATAATTATCTTATCTTGATTTAAGGCTAATGGGTTTTAAGATTTTAAGGCTAAACTAATTCAAGATTTATAAATTTAACCAACTGTAAGGCTGTCACTCAACCAATAATATTAACATTAACAAAGTTTTTTTTTTTTTATTTAACGTCCTGTATTTTATGCCAGTTAGAATAAAGAGGACAAGAGATTGGCATTAACAGAAAGGGTAAAGCAATGGGAGTAACTGCCTCTCAAACCCATGACCTTGAGGTACAGTTCAGACGCAGCAGACTGATATATTCTTCCTATAATGTACATAGAAAGTAATTATAATGATAGTAAAAAAATTTACCTTGAGTTTTAATGAATATAATTTTATGTTTCTCAAGTAAAAAAATGTGCTACAGTAATACTGAAGTAAAAAAAGTTAATAAAATATTCCTCGACCAGTGTCAGTGTTTGTTTTTTCTTTTTTATTTTTGGATCTTGACTGGCCTATAACCAGCCTCCATATAAGGATATATTCCAAATGTTTTTACTTGGGTGC
Organism: Callitettix versicolor; assembly: GCA_022606455.1. Taxonomy (NCBI): domain Eukaryota; kingdom Metazoa; phylum Arthropoda; class Insecta; order Hemiptera; family Cercopidae; genus Callitettix; species Callitettix versicolor. The sequence goes on from JAJIZJ010000081.1 coordinate 103,311, forward strand.
TTCTCCTTTTTGCCAGATGATCCATGATGAGTCCCATTAATTAAAGTTTTTAGGTTTAAAGATTACCGCATATCATCAAGTAACAGATAGTTTTGGACTTCCTCTTGAAGTGGCTGTAACAACACTGTCTCCAATATAACAGCATTGTCCTAGGAAGTTAAACGTATGTTTATGGTGGACCTAACTGTACCTTGGGACATGAAAGAACAGCTTAACAAATACAGAGGTCACACTCGCATTACAGTGCTACCCACGGTGTATGTAGGCTAAATCAAAACATGTTAGCTGCATGCTTAAATGAATCTGCACTACGACCTTTGTAGATCTATTGTGCTTCCTTCTCTAACCCTCGTCCCTCCATAAAGTCTAGGATTCGGACAGGATTCAAGGTGGGTAACTCCTCAACTTCTAATTGATGAATTCCCAGTTCACTATTGAGAATTCCATTTCAATTTCCCCCTTACTCTTGGTCCTTCATCATGGAGGATGTACTCCATTTGGTCAGTTTTTTGTTGTATGGTGAATTCCCACTAATTCTAATTACATTCTTACCAATGATGATTCCACAATAGTGGCTAGAGAAATGCATGCACAGGTATAGCTGAGGTACACTGGGAGTTCGCTAGGTATTGCAGGGCACTGTTTGATAACATGCCACTGTCATTCACTCCAACAGTACAGGTCATTTTAAACTTTAGTTAGCCAGGTTATGTAGGATAGTGTGAGTGTGTGTGTGTGTTTTGAGTAGATGAATGAAAGTATTATGAGCCCATTTCAGCTGCCTCCACCAGACAGCTGAATGCTTAGTACAGTATATTTCTTTATATTTAATCTTCTCAAGTAGTAATATGGAACAGCAATAGATACAGTCTGGCTTGTTTACTTGCTATGTTAAATAACAGTGATTTATTAAACTGTGTGTTTATATGAGAATGGGCCAGAAAGAAGCATCATCAGTTGTATTATTGCTTTGGAAGAAATATTTTCCAAAGTACCAGTCATAGTTTTATCAGGAAAAAACTACAGACTGTATATAAAAAATAATACTTTAAGTTATTTATATTTGTGCAAGTCATTGCCTATTGAGAAGAGGAATGTGACAACCCTGCAATACATCCAATACCACAGTACATCTCTCGCATAATACTGCGACTACCACTGTATTTTGACTTTTTTATTCTGTCATGTTTTATCTCATGACGTTGGTGACAGAGGATTGGCAGCAAATTAATTGCATTCTGTTTTCAAAAAGGAACCAGATTAGCTCTTTTTTAAAGTATGCTTTTTAAGAGAACCACTAAAATCCTCAAACAAAATATGACTTGTCTGATACCTGGCCCCAATGAGTTATGGCCAAATAAAGGGACTTTAACAACCATGTAAGTTCTGGGCTGGGTCCAAGAAGAGCCAACATAGATGAAGATTAAAAATTCTGAAATGAGACTCACTCTGCTTGAGTTATTCTAACCTTCTATCTATTAAACAAACAAACAAACAAACTTACACAAAGTATGTTTTCTCACTAGCAGGGTTGGTCTTAACTCTGTAATCAATCCCAGAATCAAGAGTAGTGATGTCGCAATGGTCTTTAAGTACTTTAATGAAAGGCACAAAATTCGATCTCTGTAAACCATTCTTGTACAAGTCATCAGGTGGCCGGTTGCTTGTTGCCACGACAACAACACCATAAGAAAACAACTCCGTAAAAAGCCTTTTTAAAATCATAGCATCTGCAATATCAGTTACCTGGAAGAGGAAATAGCATAGTCTTTGAATATAGTGAATGGCTACTGAACTCCCTTATGTGCAAATACGTACTTGGTTTGAGTTTGTGAACATTGCACAAATGAAACTGAAGATCCCTCAAATACAGAAACAAAATGAAATGCCTTCATTTTAAGAGCTATTGACAAAAAACCAAAATAAATTCAGATGGCAGCACGGTTTATTTTGGTTTTATTATTTACTGTACTGTAATTGTACTGTCTCACTTTTAATTTGATACACTAATTTAGATTATTGCTATTATTTATTCAGACATTTGCGTAATGTAGAAACAATACACAATATTTTGAGAGTATTCAAAACTCAACTCTTGTTCACTAGTGCCTTAGTTAAACATAAACTATGAGCAAACATCAAGAGCTGATTTTCTGATTGGTTAAAAATAAAAATAAAACTAAGACTTACATTTAATCAGGAAACCATAAGTTACAAAGAAAATGAAAACTAAAAAACTAAATAATAGCTTATAAATACTGTAACAGAACAAGAATGTGAACAAGTCAACAGAAAACAACTTACTGGTATCCACCCATGGTAACAGTTTTTTATTAGTTTTTAGTATTTTAACTTATGGTTTAAATATACTTATGAACAAAATTCAATCAAAATCTTTAGAAAATTATTTAATTTTTGTTAATATTGAAAGGTTTAGTGCCAAAAATATAATTTATATATTTTTTAAAAATTCATAATCAAAAACACTGTTTTGTTATTCAACTTTGAGACTCAATAAGGTAAACTTAGTTAAACGTGAAAAACTTTTTCTAGTATCGGTGCAGTACCTGATGAAAGTACAGGTACATTATAACAAAATATGTCTGTACGTATATTAATAGATACATAACATTTTTACACGAGGGATCAGCATTAACAGTAAGTATGAAGCAAAAGGAGTAACGGTGGCTGGAATCTACAAACTTGAGGTGCACAGTTCCTGATCTGATTGTTTTTAATTTATGTATTATATTATTTATTATCTTTACTTAATTATTTAATACTATTAGTAATATACAAAATATATCAGTGCCCACTGATTAGCTACTGGAATTTATATATTGTAAATTATTATTATTTATGTACTTACTTGAAATTCATCAAAACATATCAGCCATGCTTCGTTACTTATAGATCTAGCCACTGGAGGTATTGGATCAAACGGCTGCGGCTTAGTGCTAGTTGAATCTCGCACAATAGTTTTTCTTACTTCGTGGATACGAGCATGAACATCTACCATAAATGAATTGAAATGAACACGTCTTTTATTAGTCATCTGTAATAAAACATAAATTATTAATAATCTTATAAATTATATTAAAGCTACATAAATTAATTAATTACCAAGTAGCCTGGTTAATAGAGTTATTATTATCACTCTCTAGAATAACTACTAATAGAGTAATTATTATGCAACAAGAGTGCAATGCTGAATAATTCCCTCATTCTTATAGATGTTAAAGTATTACACTTAGCCTTAATTGTTGTTATTCGCTGCTTCATGAAGAACTAAAATAAGGTCATGTTTATACATCAACAATGCCAATGTGCTTTAATCACACAAATTCATTATTATATGTTTAGAATGTTGGTTTTTCTGGTTCATAAAAATCACTGTCATTAGTATTTTAATCCACATAACATAAAAAAGTGATGGTACAGTTTTATCTGAAAACTAAGGACTTTCAAGAGGAAAATCAGATAGAGATTTGATGGTCACAGTGTTGCTGACCCAACTCTAATTTTTCTAGAAAAAAAATATATCAACATTTTAATTAATTTTAATTTTGATTAACACATCTTTTGAAACACTGTAACTGATTATACAAAAAGGACTGTGGGGAGATTCAAATCATATAAAAATTACTTCCATCACAAACAAAATTAATAATCACCAAATTTATTCCTAACTCTAAACACCAAGTTTTCATAGCTGAGCAACTCTAAGTATGAGATAGTTTTGTTTTTGAAATAACTATATACAAGAGGTTCAACAATCTGAAAGTAAATAAAAGGTAATGTGTAGAAATTTTGTGTTTGTACCTGCTTGTGAAGGAAGGTTTTCTGAATAACTATGATAATCAACAAAAAATAATTTAGCTGAACCATTTTAAAAATAAAAACCCGAAAAAGAAAAAATAATGATACAATTTCTATTAAACTTTTTTGGCACGTTTAACAATCCAATTTTTATAGTAAGATTACTGCAGTTTCAGGCTTCTTGGTCTTATCATGTGATTTGGTAAAACATTACAACACAAAAAATACATATTAATACAGATTACTCCATTTGGAACTTGTTAGATTTTTCTAAAAAACAACTTATTATGAAAAAAAACTGGAGTAATCTGTTAAACATACTGTTTGATTTAATGTTTTAATGGATCTGATGATGGGCTCTAGAAGCCTGAAACTGCAGTAATCTTATTGTAAAAACTGGATTGTTTGATATGCTAAAAAATGATAACAGAAATTATATAACCAAATTCAACAATCTGTAGGCTAGAATATAAGAATTAAAAAATGAGGAAAAGAAAACACAAGAACACATATGCCTTTTATAGATTCTATTTTATTCTTTATGGATGTTATTTTATTACTTAAACTAAGATAAAATTTTGTAAAAAAATACAATAAAATATGTTTTCCAATCTTGTTTAAGTTAATTATCTTTTTGGAGATAATGTAACTGAAGTAGGGCAATTGAAAAAAAAACTTTGCAAAAATAACTTTGCTGTGATTTAGTTTGTTAAACGCAGCCTACTTAGAGTAGAATTGTGTTAAACCAGATTCTCTGTAAGTATTGTTTTAAAAATATCGAACTTTTGCTGTTCAAATTTTGTAAATTGTACACAGGCTTCATACTCAGAGCAAACATATTAATAGACCTACAAATGTATATTAAAATTATTTAGGCTACATATATAAAAAATACTTGTTTTTATGAAAATTCACAAATATATGTTCTTTAAGTTTTATAAAAAAAAACAAAATTAGGATAATATGTTTTTAAAAGATGAGTAACCTAGAAATAAATAAATTATTGTTTAATTTGGTTAATGTACCATATCTGAAACCCTGACCTTGACTGATATTATTTAAGACTACTTACATGTTATAAAAATATCATGTATTTTTATACATGATTAGTAAAGTATAATATTAATAAAGTAAAGTAAAGTATAATATTAATTTATAAATACATTACTGGAAAACTCGGCAAAAACAGGAGGAATTTAAATACTTCTTTATTAACTATGAACAAATCAACATATGTTCATAAAAATTGTTACAATAGTATATATCATATTAAAAAATATGAACAGAGAAGTTCTCTAAGAAGTGTTTGAGAAATGATATTTGAAAAGTATATTTGAAAATATTGAAAATAAATGTTGTAATGTATAAAATAAATGTAAACAGTAACTGTTCCCTGTATCAATAAAAGTACTACTATAAGGATCCAATGTTTAGCCTGGTGGAAAAGATTATACAAACAGAAACATCCAAGATACACATTTTTTTTGGTCAGTTAACCCTTTTAGTATCATGGTGCAGAAGATAGTAGTATTGTCCATTAAATCGAACATTCATTGGTATTAATAGGATTAAGGGTTGTAAAAGAAAAAATTGAATCAGAAATTATTAAATCTGGCAAGAACGACCAGATTTAATTTTTTCTTAAACTTCCATATTGCATGCCAGTTAGACTAATGATGACGAGGGATCAGCATTAACAGTAAGGGTAAAGTAAACAATAGCTCAAACTAAGAACCTTGAGGTGCACAGTTCAGAGACACAGTAGACTAGGGCTTTAGCTACATCGACCACTGAGCTCCAGGTCACCCTTGAATCCATGAATAGTAGGCAACAATGATAATAAAAATCTTAAAATCATAGTTTTATGATCTGCAGCCGCAAACTTGAAACTAACAGGGTAGGCTAATTTAAATATTTCCAATGTAATTATTATTGGTTTTCAAATAAATGTAGTAGTAATATATCAAACTAGGTTTACAACTTAAAAATTCCAAGTTACAAGCTCATTAATAATCTTTTACTTGTAGTTAATAAGGAATACACATGTTTATTTTTAAATCCCACTCACATATTTACTTTTATATATATATATATATATATATATATATATATATATATATATATATAATATTAATTTATAAATACATTACTGGAAAACTCGGCAAAAACAGGAGGAATTTAAATACTTCATTAATGAACAAAAAGAAACATACAATAAGAAATCCCTTTCATGGGGGTCCAAAATTAAACATTATAAAACAGTGATCAAGCCGGAAGCACTGTACGCAGCAGAAACATTAACCATGAATCGCATAGGCCAGATAGAAAAGCTTGAAATAACGGAAAGGAAAATCTCAAGAAAAATTATAGGAACAAAATTTCAGGATAATAAGGTAGTATATATAAGAAATGAAGCTCTCTATAAGAAAATTGAAAAACTGTCAGATACTATGAGAAAAAGGAGAATAAATTTTTACGGCCATCTTCTTAGAATGAACTCCAATAGATTGACGAAACAGGTGTTTGATTTTTTCCATAATCGTAAAACAAAACCGAACTGGTTTAAAGAAATTGAAAAAGACCTAATAGAATTAAAAATTACAGAAAATTCACTGCTTGACCAAACTGCTAAGATAAGTACCAAGGACGAAAGAATAAGATTCCAAGATAAAACCAAAATAAGACCTAAACCTGTCATTTCGGAAGAGGAGAGGAAAAGAAGATCGGAAAGAATGAAGAGCTATTGGGAACAAAGAAAAGTACAGCGCGCAAGAAATGATTGATTCAGCGTACCCCAAAGAGGGTGAAACGAAAAGAAGAAGAACAAAAGGTAGACAGAAACGGAGGACAAGCTCTTCTTAGTTGAAACTCAAAGAATTTGATTTAATAATGCTTCTCAGATTTGTCATAATATATTATGTATTGTAATACATAATACAACACAAATACAAGTAAGCAAAGTTTCTATAGAAAATTCTAAAGTGAGTAGTCTTGAAGGTAGTAAAGCAGTAAATACTAAAAAACTTAAATGTTATAGTTACATTGGCCTACAGCTTTACAAGTATTGCATTACTTTAGTTTATTCCATTACCAAGGGGCAAAAGCCTGGTAAAACCGTACTTTTGAGCCTCATGTCAATTTTCCATAGTTTCTGTACAAAAACAACAAGTAAAAAAAAAATGACTGGCACACAAAAATAGGTAATGTATTTCTCATTGCAAAAGCAATTAATTAAATGTTTTTTTTAAAAAGACAAAGAACCTAATTAACACGGTTGTTGGGTGAAAAACCTAACTGATGCGGTTGTACGTCTACTGTGTTCTTAATAATGAAAGCAATATAAATTTTCTTTTTAAAAACAAAATTAACCTCACACAGTTGTTAGGTAAAAACTTGATATGGTTGTGTGTTAAAAACCTAACTATAGTCCATCCACCTAGTAAATGGCCTGCACAAGAAATTCTCGTGCAGGTTTTTCTGAATGGTGCTGGGGAGGCTGGGGAGGTGGAAAAAACAATTCCTCTCCAGCTCTTTTCAACAGTCCAGTGACACAAAGTCTGATAATCTGAGTCTACAAACTGTTACTACTCAGCAACAGTGAAAAAAAGGAGCTATGATGAAAGAGTAAGGACTTGACCTCTCACTCAACACATTTTTTCTCTGTCCCACTGGTGTTCTTAGCAGGCTGTTTTCAAAGTGGCTGACCTATAACATGGTTTTTTTAAATAACTAGTATTGCATAAACTTATAAGTTTTTTTTTATAACTTCGTCTGCATTAGCCCAAGTGTGCACAATAGTCGGACATTAAAAAAAAATGTATAACTAGTATTGCATAAAGTTTACTAACCTTGTAATGACAGGTTATTAAAATACTAACCATGGCTTAGTGGTCAGCTAATGACATAAAATCGTAACTTACAATAATAAATATACTCTTCCATGGGTGAATATCTCTTAATTCAATGGTAAAATACATAATAAAACAACAAAATTTGTAAAATCATTATTTCAGTATGAGACCTAAAAATGCAAAAATACTAAAACTCTGCCCAATTGGACACTAATAAAATTAGTAAAACATTTTTTATTTTGAAAATATTATCATTCAGATCAAAATTAATGGACTGCTTGTTTATTTAATTGTTATGGGTTGCCTAACTTTGAGCCTACTTGACATTGTTATAGAATAAACTAATTAGGGATAGATAACCTAACTTGCAAGAAAATAAAGTAAGTTTATCACTTTTTCCTATTTTCATGACTTTTTAATCCTGTTACTCTATTGTTATTAAACAAAAATGAATGATAAATTCAGCCAGGTGACCTTTAAATTGATGTTTTCGGTTGTTGTGTCATGGCACCATTACACGCATACTTCACACCACATTCATTCTATTTTATAAGATACTCTCCTTATAACTTTTCTTTCATATCTTGTTGACCTGACTCTCCAAACATGTCAATCTGTTGTTAGAAAGTTAGAATAAACAATATCTCCACATATGGAAAGTTTTTTTTTGTTTTTTGTAAAAAGCATATATATGCTATCATCGCTCAAAAGTTGCTCTTGATTACCACAACAATAGTAGTGAAGAATTACCACTATTAAGAAAAAACAAGTAGGGTAGGCCTAACTTTGTTAAATTTAGTTGATGCCTTAGAATTTGACTTTCCTTTCATATGCTACACAATTAATGCTACATTAGAATATCTGAATAATCATAACTAAACACGGAATAGCCTAAACTGTTATTATGCTTACCTTACAGCAACTATAAAAGAGATCCATCAACATTGTTTTGCCACAACCCACAGTACCATACAAGTACAAACCACTGGGTCCCTTCTGCTTTTCAGCTTTTCCAAACCATTTACTAAACACTCCTTGTACTGCTGGTTTATAATTTTCAATGTCATTGTACACTCGTTGAAGTTTTTTAGCTATTCGAATTTGATGCTCATCGGGTAAAAGTTCTCCTTTGGCTATTCTGTAATTTAATTCTTCGACTGGACTTAAAAAATTATGAACACTTTCATTTGAGCTGTCTTCCTTTTGCGACAAACTAGTAACAGTAGAGTGAAATACCTTGACTATTAAAGCAGAACACTTTGTTGGAGCCAAGGAAAATGTCTTGATGATCTTCCAAGATGGACTACTAGCATTCAGAACTTTGACCATAACCATATTCAAATAATTTTGTACAATCTAAAATTATATGTCAAATAATATAAGTTGAATATCTGAAATTATTGCCTAATTAAAACAAAATATTTCACTATAAAGTTTTTAATTAGTATTTCATAATTTTATTTTAGACACTGAATTCAGAATTCCAGAAATATATGTTAGACACTAAGTTGTTTTAATAAAAATATTTTAAATAAGGCATTGTTTATCATGAGATTAAATAATAGCATTTTAAAAATAATTTCACTGTACCAAGTTATACCTAAATTTCAAGAGGAATTGACAAAATACACAATGAGAACTTGAACTTGCTACCTAGGTTAGGAATGGGAAGGTTACACATTACATTTTCGATCTTACATCATAACCTTGGTTACTAAAATACAATACAAATAATGTCAAGGAAAGTGTTGGAACATGTGATACAAATATTCCAAAGAAACAGGCATCCAACTGCTATACTGCTAATGTAATATTCCCCTCATATTTTATTTTGGTAATTTTACCTAACATAATACAAATTAATATTGATAATTTCTAATCTCTTTTTAGTGTCAAACAATAAGCAATTATTTTGTTGCATAAACTCTGACTTTAAACTATAAAGCGAAATAATTAAAATTTTAAAATTAAAAAGTATTTGTATTAAATTCATTATTCTCGGAAGCCACTAGGCGAGGGTAGAATAAAGAGCGCCTAGCTTAGTGACACGAACATACGAGTAGGTACAGCTTACTGGTTACCAATATATTCAATATAGACACACATACGCGCACAAACACAAACACACACCCCAACATTTCGTGTTAATAATGTTCAGAATAAGAATATATAATGTGCGATAACTTTCACCTAGCATTGGAATACAGGGAGGGTTAAACAATATCAACGGCCAAAAGAACAATAGAGCCTGAAGGTAGTATTCATTGTCTGGGGTCAGACATCGAAAAATTATTACTGACTTTTACTAAAAGGCGAAGTTGGGACCATCAGGTTCAAAACGCCATTTAACAATACATACTAAGGACGTGAAAGAATAATTTTCACATATTTCATAATAAGTCTGTTAATCATAATACAGTATATATTTTTTCTTATGTTTTCATAATTTATTCTCTAGTGAAAATATTAATCTTTTTGTGCAATCGACTTAACCCAATCTATTTCTAAAACAATGCAACTCATGCTCTTACAATTAATATATCTGAATTATTTGAATCAACTTAAATCTATATTAGACACAAAAAAATGTAAGGTTTGTTTGAATGTATAACTTACTATGGTTACTATTGAATTTTGACCATTGTAGATCTATTGTGCCCCCTTTCTATATTCCTGAGATGCTTAATTTCAGGTGCCTTCTCCAGTACTAGTTTCTTCATAAAGTCTAGGATCTGGAGAAGATTCAAAGTGGGAAACTCCATAACTTGCCAATTCATTATTGAGGTACTTGCATATGCCTTTCAGTTCCTTCACTTCATTACTGCCTGTTGATCCTCATTACAGAGACTGTGCTTTATTTGGTCAGCATTTTGTTGTGTGGTCAGTTCCCACATTTTTAATCTTAGGAACATGAATAGCTAGGAAAATTATGTCTGCTTACACAGAGCCCCGCATGCATGGGTAAGTCTAAAATACACTTGGAAGTTACCAGGGCTCTGTTTGATACACCATTAGGCTGGAGTCATACACTCTATCAGCATGAGTCGCTTTAAACTTTAGAATTAGCCAAGCTATGTAGAGTGTTGAAAATGTGTGTGTGTGTTTTGAGAAGATGAGTCAGAGCAGTATAAGCTAGAGGTTCGGTGGGTTCGCTAAACCCACTGCTAAGCTGCCACTGCCGGCTTAGGTTTGGTGAGTTAAAATTTTTTATCAACAAAAACATTTATATCTTATTTACAAAACCACTAGTTTAAATCTTTAAAAAGTGATAAAGAATCGGCTGTCGCCAAATTATAACATACCTGGAATAAAAAAGGTGTTAAAATGTTAAGTTAAAAAATAACGCATAAGAAAAGTGTAGTTTGAGTAAGAAAAGCTTTATTACTAAGATTAATATTTATAAAGCCATTAGGCAAAGCCCCCTTTATAAAAAGTTTGTCTATCTGTCTCTCAGTAACACACTTCTTACTTCTAAAGTATCATCATAAAGTTTATTTATTAATAATTTAATTATGAAAAAAGTAGGCAGTCGCGGGACTGACCAATTGTATGAATAATAAATATTTAAATTATTTTAACGTTATTATACTACTTACCCAGTTCAACTTAATTATTTAGTATTTAGTTTTATGATATGTGTTAACTGTACAACAGTGATGTTTTAATAATATTTTATACTTTTTTAATATAATATAAATTTGACTGAAAGTTTGCCTGTGTGTTTGTTCGTTTGTTATTCAATGACGCACAACCACTGGACCAATTGAAATGAAATTTGGCATGAACATTGTTTGTGTAGGCTACCTGAGGTGGACATATACGTATTCCTGTTTTAAAAATCTTAATGCATGTTATTATTTATTACAAAATTATTGTTTACAAATTTACATTTGCAATGATTTTAATTGAATTTTTTTCAAAAATTCCTATAATTTCAAACAACCTGCCTTTCCAATTAAAAAGACTGCAGTTTCTATTGAAGTCTATTGCATTTACTATTGATAATTAATAAGTCTAAGGGTAAGAATATGAGGAATACATTTGGGAACTCTGTGCTTCTCCCACGGGCAATTATATGTTGCCTGTTCTAGAGTGTCGAGTAGCAAAAATCTATGTCTTAGTTGAAAACCATAAATCGTATAATATTATATATAGAAATATATTAAATTGAAATAAACCTATTCTGATTTTGAAAATTGACTATATATTTTGTTATCTCCATTATAATTGCTGGCGAAGCCGTGACAGGTAACAGCTAGTAATTTATAATTAAATAATAATTATATTTAATAATATTTTTTTAATTAGGTATATAGATAACAAATTTTTCATAAGTAGCCTAAATTACTACAGTAAATGTTTAGAATGAAAACAATACAATTATAATTTGCAAAAAATATACCAGAATATATTACTGAAATATTCAACAATTTTCAGTAACTTTCTATGATCAGATTTAAGTTTTTTACCAAAAAAAGAGGTCCTTCATTGTTTATTTGGTCTACTCATTTTTTTAATGTATTAATAACTTTTTTCTTTAGAATATTACTTTTTTGTTAATAAAAAAGCTTAATTTAGTTATTTCATATCAATAACAATACCTACATAATTACTTTTTATTTATAATAATTATTTGTTTAAGGATTATAGATATAACATATTTTACACAGCAAGTTGCTTAAATTACTAAAAGAAAACGTATAGAGAGAGAATAATACAATTTCAATTTGCAAAAAATATATCAGAATATGTTACTACTATTATAAATAATATGACTAGAAAAATAGTCACTTTTTAAAATGCATGTATTAAAAACAGCTGTTCTTGAAGCAGAAGATAAAAATAAATGAACTATTGGAGTGGCCATCATGGAAAGACCCAGACCCAAGATCTTGAATTGAGTGCCAATCTTGACCTTTATATCACTTTTTGAGGGTTGTTAAAATTTATATTTTTTTAATATGTAAATATATTTTTAATATATAATGTGTAATTGTAAGCTTATATATACTCAATTATAGTCTGATTTGATTCAAAATTAGCACCAAAATAGATTTTGGTAATAACTTGAACAACCAAACCAGCAAAATTCGTTCGACAGTTTCAAAAATGGTAGTCATTTCAAATATTTAAATATTCATAATTTCTTGTCTTAACTTTTTTTTTAATCTGATTTCATCACCAATGTTAAAAACTGCATATAATAAATTTGAATTTTGAATTTTCAAAATCTGTTGAAATTAATAAATTTAGGTCGATCAGGGTTTATTTTCATATTTTCAATTTAATTTAAAAGTTTAAAATGCTATTATATGAAGATATTAATGCTAATTATGATGGTGAAATCAGAATTTCCAAAAAAAGTTAAGATAAAAAATAATACTTTCAAAATTCACTTCCATCACGTCAGTGAGACAGCTGTGTACCGCAATTATAATTGTATAAGGATTGAGCTGAGATGTAAAATCAATTTTTTCTTAGGCTCTAAAAAATAATTCCAGTGATTTTTTTTGTTACTAAAAGATGATTTGATACGTTTCATTCAGCTAAAAAGTCAACTTTTGTAACAATGGGTCATTTAATCGATTTCTAAGTTATCGTTTTGTTAAGCTGGCAACAGAAACAATGCAAGTGAGAAGGAGGAAGCTTCAGTTCCAGTTTTTTTGTTCTTTAGTTTGTTACTACTCTTTCTCTTTGGTCATGTCACGTACACACATGAACTAAAAGTGTCACTGTTTGAGTTACAATGATTAAATTGTAAGGGCATTATATCATTATAAAATGTAGCTGTGTTGTATACAAAAATAAATCATTCCTTAGACCTCCTAATATTATGTCTTAACTTAAAATATTATAAATTTAAAGGATAAATCTACATAATTTTACATGATTCAAACCAATAAACAACTATGAATATTTAATAGGATTATATATGTTGCTACAGTTGTGAGTTTTGGATAATTTTATTACAGACACTTTCTAACAACTGGATTAGCAACACAACCCTCTGCTCGATCACAATGCGCAGGCACACAATTGTGTTTTCACTAAGATTAATCGTAAACTTATAATTCATCATCTGGATATTCTGCATTACCTTCATTTGTATTTTGCATTCAAAATTTTAAACTGTATCCAATTTATGTTATTTGCAATGGAAAAGCCAGGTAAAAACAATGCAACAATTACCTAAAAAAAAAAAAAATGTTAGCGTGCATAGGAAACAATTATAGCAAAAGTTACTTTGATAAGTACAATTATAGGTAATGTACAATTATAGATAATGTAGTAACTTTGAGTCCATTACTACTAAATTTGAAATAAAATAACAACATTAGCATAATAATAAAGCAATTTTCATTACTTTGAGTAAAACAAAAATAATTGTGGCTTACAACTATTTGATAATTACTAAAATTAAATTAATTACTTGTGAATTAAAATTTGGATATCTTATATGTATCAAATTAAATGAAATTTAAATGTGATATTTGGAATACTTTCTTAATGAGCACTACTATTAGAGTTGCCATACAACCCGGTTTGACTGGGACAGTCCAGTTTTGAATTTCCTAATGACCGGCAGGATTTGTGAATGTTCCGGTCAGTAATAAAAAATGACAGTAAGATAAAAATTGTAACAAAAAAATATTAAAGATATATTTTAAAATTCAAATTGTTGTGCAGATAACTAAGATTATTAAAGCTGGCTATTAATAATAATATACACTATTGATTCAAAACAGAATATTACTCATTTGGCAATAATCATCATACCATCAGCACTTGCAGAAAGTTGGAAGAGTATTTTCGATAATGAATAAATGTTTGATGAAAAACGTTTAATGTGAGAGTCAACGTTGAATGTTAATGAAAGTTCTCTCTTGCTCAGAATGTTATTTAAAAAAAAAAAAAAAATAATTCTTGGGAAAAGTATGAATGGTTTGTGAACAAGTTAGGTAAGTTTTGCTAAAGGAAGGATAATTTAGCTAAGTTTAAAAGCCATAATATAAAAAAATTCTAGAAATACAATTTTTAGTAAAATACAAATTTTAGTAATAAATTTCAAAATTTCCCCCGGAGAAACCACCTTTTTGCACAGCGTGGTGGAGTGTTCTCCCCCATCTCATCTGGTAAGTCTTTTGTCCCGGTTTCATCTTTGGAAAAATGGCAAGCTTATCTTTCTGCTGTTTGACACAAACCTCTGTGTAAAATTTCAGCTTTCTAGATATTGTCACTGTAGGAATAACACTCTTTCGGCAGTGCGACTACATTATAGTGATCCACGTTAACATGGATTTTTAAAAATTTTTATGATCATTTTTTATTTATTTAGTGGTTAAGCTAAAATTATTTAACCTTTAGTAAATATATGAATTATATGTTATAAAAGATAAATAATAGCAAGCACACTGTAACGAAATGGATTTTTAAAAAATTTTTAGAGGTTCAATACAAACTTTTTATACTCTTTTTTATTCTTTAAGGGATGAATTAAAAAAAATGCTAAAACACTTGTTTTAATATTTGTGTTTTAGAGTATTTATGTTACATACAGGGTCCATCTTCAGAGTTAAAAAAATGTAAAATTATCAAAATTATTGGGTAAAGTTTCAGTCCGTACAACAATACATTTATATGGACTTTAAATGGCTTTACTCCTATTATGAATTATAATAAAAGGAGAATTTCAACAAAACTACTTGTCCTAATAGTAAAAATTACAGTTCTTACTTGACTGGGTGACACGGTTTCAAATCTTGTGCCTATCCTCTCTCCTTCTTGCTGTTGATGAAAAGCTGGAGTTACGTACATCTGGTCGTACTCTAGGTATTCTGTATGTCTATAAAATAATATTGTAAACATTCAGTGCAACACATAGTAATGTATATCATTAATGAGATAATCTGACAATGATGAATAATATAAAATTTCAAAAGTTTCATATGTCACTGAACATTAGAATAAAATTATGAGTGAATGAAATGATAATGAATGAAACTATACATAAAAATTAAACATTACTAAAGGAACTTATTTTTTCTTAACATCCATACTTTATATCAGTTAGACAAATGAGGACAAGGGATCAGTGTTAACAGTACACGAAAAGCAACGGAAGTAACTGCGGGTAGAACTAAGAACCTTATGGTGCCGCAGTAGACTGACCGGTCCAGTTGTAGTAGACTTAGTGGTGACCAGTTAATTTATTTTATTAACAAATTGAAAGTAATTCAGTAATAATTTACAAAAGTATAACAATGGGAACCTTTTCCTTTTGAAAGTACAAGGCTTTCTGAGTAAAACAAAGCGACTTTTTGAAAATCAGAAAAAATATTCTAAACATGAAAATATGAAGTTAGGACAGACTGGTGGAATAATATAGTGAATTATTATAGCCTACTACTCTTTTCATTAATTAATTAATTGCATTGTGCATAAACAGCCTATACACCATTAGTTGGATTTATGAATACCTTTCATAACATAACAAGTATTAAAAATATTTTCTATTAGAAATTATTATCCGTCAGATCTAACTTATAGGCCTGATTATATAATTTTTAACTTGTAATTCCTACATAGTAACACTGTTGTAATCTAGTACTACTAATAGTAATAATACTTCATAGAAATGTGTAAGAATTACTTACAAAAACCTAATTAGTCCTACAAAATTTAATGGCCATTAGCTAAACTACTGAAATGCACAATTTCACAACTGAAATGCAAGTATGAGAGGTATACCATTAAAGAAAAAGAACTTATATGCTCTCTGCTTTGCAGGTGACCATATAGTTATAGCGCAGGATTACGAGGATCCAGAACACATAGTACAAAATTAATAGAGGAATATGATATTCGGAAACTTGAGATAAATCTGAACAAAATAGAGTACATGTGCATTGGAGGGCAGAGCAGGAATCTTCTGTTGGAACACAAATCTGGGTGTGTACAACTTACAAGTGTTTGGAAATGATAATTACTAAAGATGGACTCTTGGACACAGCGATAAAAAAAAACTAAACACCTTGAGAAGAAGAGCAATAAGAATACTGAATAGTATCATATCAAAAATAAATAAACATAGAATATATAATACAATTATATGAAGTATAATCTCATACAGAAACAAAATAGGGCCACTGAAACAAAAAACAGAAAAACGTCTTGAAGCTACAGAAATGGACTGTTGGCAGAGCTGCAGGTCATTCCAATCAGGAAAAGAAAACAAATGTAAGAATCTGTGAAATCATAGATGTGAATCACACCATTCTAGATGACATCAAGACAAGACAACTTCGATGGTTTGGTCATATCCACAGGATGGACGAAAGTAGACTTCCCAAACAGATTTTAAAATGGAAACCACATGGTCACAAAAAAAGAGGAAGACCGAGACTTAGTTGAAGAGGAGGAATTGATAAGGAAGTGAGAGAGATGGGATTGATCAAGAATCAATCAATGGAATGACACAGAAAAATGACTTAATATCAATAAAACTCTGCTGCCCAAGCGTGAAAAGACTAAATATCTGGTAGTGTATATGGAAACATCATGTGACCAATATATAGTAGAAAAAGCAAATAAAAGAATTGCTTTACTTAATGCCTTGTTGGAACTAGACGAGATAGTACATAAGATATATTCAACAACACCTACAGGTCCTAAAGCATGGCAATGAACAGCTTCTGCCTTAGTTCTGCATGACAGTCCTGTACATTAACAGCTTCAGTTGTAGTCTCTGGGAGAAATAGTAGAAGTATGGGCATTTATCAGGTTGGCAGTTCACAACAGTGGGAACCATAATTTCTCAGAAATCCATTGTTAAAACTAGAGAAAGAACACACTAATCAGAAGGAAGCTATTGTCTACAGGAGATGCGAGGTGATGCACTAGCAGTAATGCCTGGGCAGAAATGTAATAATCTACCATACTAGCACTGCAAACAAATCACAAGCGAGTAAAGGGGAAGGTGTAATATCTTAGAGATATATTAACTTAGAGATTTGTTTTTCCTTCGACAGTATCGTGTTATAAGTTAGAGATCGACCTGTGTAATAAGATAGAGGTTCCGTACTGTGTATTAACTTAGAGACTACAGTTCCATCAAGTGTGTTGCACCGTGTGTATATGTTGTCGACGCCATTGCTTGTAGGCGCTTCAGTATCTTTTATCTAACAAGTAGAATTCGCTTAGTCAAAGAAAGATATATTATTAAAATATAAAGTTCATTTGGATAGGTTTTGTTCTTAAAGACTTATGTGCAATGTTGTAAATGTATACTAATTTACATATGTAGTAGTAATAGTAATAATAATATAAAAACATTGTTTGAAGGCTGCTTTATTCAAACCATATCCGAATTGAATTAAAAAAAACAGCCCTAAATTAAAGAATTAATTATGAATTAATGAATTCATATAAACTTGTTTGTTTTTTTTCGATAAAACACCAATATTTCTATTTTTCTATACAGATAATTGTCAAAAATAAACATTTAGTTGACTATAGTACTGACAATATATTCAACTGTAAACTAAAACAAAGTAGTGATGTACTTGTTAGTGGCTGTGTACTTGTTAGATAAAATATACTGAAGCGCCTGCAAGCAGCGATGTCGGCAACATATACACATGAAACACACTTGACGGAACTGTAGTCTCTAAGTTAATACACAGTATGGAACCTCTATCTTATTACACACATCGATCTCTAACTTATAACACGGTACCATCGAACTATTCTCAAGTTAATAAATCTCTAAGCTATTACACATTCCCGACAAGACTGAACTAGGTTTTGCAGGCGTAGGCTGTTTGAAAGCTCGGGAGAAAAGCGCAGGATGTTTAGCATGATTGTTTATGTGTTAGTAAACAGAACTAGGTTGTGTAACTCAGTTCCAATTTTGTTTAGGCGATGACACTTCCAAATCTAGACTACAGAAACAAGAAGAATCACAGAATAATGTTTTCATACTAGTGTATGTGGAGTGATTAAGATAACTTCAGTAGTAGTGCTCCAGTTACACACACAAAATCTACAATTAATTACACAGATAGAATATCATACGAGCTATTCATATAGTCATCTGCAGTTTTTGCCATTTACAAACCTTGCAAAGAAAGAATCTACCAAGTCCTTGGGATTCAAAAAGATCCACTGACTGCAATGAGGGACACACAAAACTGAACCTTTCTGCACACAACTATCTGTAACAACACAAACCTGTATGTAGTTGAGGAAGTCAAATATTATGAGGAGTGTCCAAAAAGTAAGTACAGTTTTTTTGAGAATTTAGGAAATGAAATATAAGACCAACTAGCAAAAAAGGCACACAACTTTGTCTTAACAGCTAAGGCAAAAAAAAAAAAAAAAATAATAATAAATAAAAAAGTGAGTTCTAAAACCATTATATACATATATAAAATTTGGCATGACAAAGAAAAGATTTGGATGGAAAAGAGGAATAAACAAAAAAGAGAGCCAATGAACGCATTCCATCTTAACTTGACCTGTGATTGCGTGGCACCATGTTTACGTACTGCTCTCGGAAATTTACTTTGTGTCGCAAAACAAATTTGGTGATGAATGTAGACCACCTGCCACCTGATGTCATGTAATACATTCCACACTGATCAAAAATATATTAAAATAATAATAAAGAAGTTATACCAGGATGCAGACTAGAAACTGATGTTGCCATTAAAGAGAAACCAAATTTTTGAGTCAGCTTTCAAATTAACAACTGTAACTTTATTCCTAGGAAAAAATTGTACCTAAGCACGAGTACACGACTAATTTAAAATAAAGTAATAATCACCTTTCAAAACAACTTCAATTCAGAAAATTAAATTAGAGAAATCATTGAGGATCTTCGAAAAATCACTCAGCAAACTTATTAAAACTGGATTAACTGATATGCTTCACACAAAATACAATTCCTATAAAAGTGAAGGTATAAGTATGATCATTGAAGGATACTAAAACCCTTTAGTGAAACTAGCTGGGAAAGAAAGACTGATGCGATAATTCCGCTCAGATACCAGATTGAAAGTTTAAAATATGAGGCGTGTCCAGAAAATAAGTACTGTTTTGTACTACTGCCACCGCAACACTGTCATTGCCTCTTCATTGGTACTATTACAGTCAATTTGTTTACTGTTTCCAGTTTACCAGTTTACAATGTGTAAACAACATTTTTTATGTCATTCGGTTTTTGAACACATGGAATGTTAAGCCAGCCAAAATTCGTCATCAAATTCAAGATGTTTACAGTGAAAATGCAATGTTTACAGTGATAGAATGGTGAGAAAGTGGGCTAGAAAAGTTAATGAAGGATTAGCCAATGTCCCTGGGCGGCCTTCTGTTGTCATCGACTATTTCATAAGGAAAATTGACAAGAAAATTCATGAGAATAGGCAGTACATAATGAAAATGTTTTCTAATGAATTTCTACAAGTTTTACAATCTCGTTTGCATAAGATTGTTTCAGACTGCTTAGCTTATCACAAGATGTGTTACCACTGGGTTCAAAAAATGCTTACTAATATCCACAACAAATCCCAATGACTTGCTAGTGTTTTGAAATTTTGTATTCGGTACAGTGATGATGGAGTGGACTTTTTAAACCAAACTTGGGTTTGTCACGATACCCCAGAATAACACATCAACTGCCAAAAAAACAGAAATTCAAAATGACATTGTCAGCCTAGAAAAATCATGTGAACTGTGTTCATCCAGAAAAATCATAGAACAGGAAAGGGGTTCTGTTTATCAAATTCCTTCCCAGATAACAAACCGTGCAGATGATATTGTGAGACCTTCGGTGCACGGTTCAAAACAAAAGGAGAGGGATGCTCAGCCGAGGAATTCTGTTGCTTCATGACACTGCTTGGCCTCATGTTGCTGATGACACTCAAGCTCTTATTCAATAGTTACATTGGGAGCAGTTTCAACACCCACTGTACAGCCCAGACCTGGCCACCATCCAACTGCCTCCTGTTCTTGTACATGAAGCGTGATCTTTATGGCAAGAACTCCAAAACTAATGACGATATGAAACACTCTGTACAGCTATAACGGGTTCATAGTAAGGAAAGACTAGATAAATCAGTCAACTGGTATCCGAACACTGGTAGAAACTATGAAGAAAAGTAGTTTAAGGTATCATCTTTAATGTAAAAATAATTTTTTAAACAAGTTTTACAATTTTTTTTTCAAAACGATAATTTCTGGAACACATCTCATACTTAGTAGAGCACTCATACAACACTTAACTGGCTTCAGCCAAGAATTTCTAGTTGATCAGTTTTTTTACCGTAATTTAACTCTGTTTCACTCTGAATCAATTTAGGTATTAAGTTATTGCCAAACCTACATGAACGACATTGACATCACAATAATATGCAGTTCATATTTCAATGAGTAGTTGAATGAAGTATATGGATGGCTT
>JAJIZJ010000154.1:0-20000 GCA_022606455.1 Callitettix versicolor
TCAACAATGGATTGGAACTCATTGCCTCGCCATTGTATTTACAAAAGCAGAAATCATATCACTGAGCTTCGAATCAATCAGCCCACTAATACGTAGTATTAACTTTCATTAAGTATACTAACGACAATAGTTTTGTATGTGTTTTGCTATCACGAGTTTCTGATTAGTTCCTCGCACAAAAAAATTTCTGCGTGAATAAATATTATTTATTTTTCTATTATTTATATGCATGTTACTATTTACCATTTTTTCCGACTTGTTTTCTTAAGTCAGTATGTTTAGCTAAATTTTTGTAGATCTAAGACTGTCTTCAACAGGCCCTGATGTCATTTTCGCATAACTAATATATTCCTCATACTTTTATTTTTGACTCTACATAAGTTTTGCTCTTTCACCTACCCGCATTAAGTTCAACTCTCATTCATACAGGCAGAAAATTCTTCTTCTCTCTTCGAAGTATTACATCTGTGGTTTTGGCGTTTTGTCATCACACAAAAGGTATTGTTCACTTTGTTGTGCCCACCTTCCACAAAGTTTGCAATACGGTGTCATCTAGCATAGCATTTTCACATTTCAATTGGAATTTCACTATCATCCAACCATCGTTCAACAAAGTAATCAAAGAAGCGAAACAATTTCAGATTTTCAGTTAATATATGAGTATGCAATGGCTCGTCTTTAGGTGGCTTCCTTTTAAAACAATAACTAACATAACCGTCATTACAGAGGTAAATTACTATTTTTTTTGATTTTTTCTAACATTGTTGTTTATTTCGTTTTATGATTATTTCAAACAACTTTGTTATAATATGTTCAGTCCAACACACACACACACACACACACACACACACACACACACACACACACACACACACACACACACACACACACACACACACACACACACACACACACATACAATCACACTAACATTCACACTCACACATACATTCACCAACATGCACAGTTTATGTATATATATATATTCAAATCGAATATGACAAATGCTTTTAAAAATACACAACTTTCTCATATTAAATTAATCCTTATACGAAGCCCACTAATGACAAAAACATCTGAATAATGTTCTGATAATATCGTAATATAAGTGTTTCAAGAACCCTATTTTGTGGAAGTTAGCCGTTTGTTAAGTCTCTAATAAAGAGCAAAGAGAAGACATCCAACATTTTTTCGGACTAGAATCGCGCATATCCGTTCAGTGTTATCATTGCCCACTTTTTTAATTTTTTTATTCCAACCTTAATTTTATTTTTAGTGTGTACAGTAATAAAGAAAAATGTAATAGTTCTTCGATTAACAAACACAAGTTGAATGACGAAATAAGTCTTAAATCCAAAGAAAAAAGGAAAACTGCAATGCTCTTAAATATATTTCTAATGTTTGACGCAAACAAGTATTTTAAAAATAAAAATAAATGTATATTTTAATGGATGTAAAAGGCTAATTTATTGAGATAATAACTTTGACAGTAAAACTGTATTTTCTAAATAATTTAAACTATTTATTTTTTATTTCTAATGGCTGCCCACCTTACCGAACTTACTTAGGCGCTGTTATACGTCTTTTGGATTTAGAGACATAGAGATTTCAACGTTTTAGGGATGGAATTTTGGAAAAACTTTCTTTTTCCCCTTTCAGAACCTAAGATAAACCTGTGTAAGGTCAGCGTAGGAGGAACAGAGGCAAGGAGGAGAACGACGGAATTAAGAACCACTAAGAAACCAGAAAGATCACAAACAGCACAGGAAGGAATTTCAGAAACAAGGAGAAAAATTAATATTAAAGGCAGTCCGGAAGGTACGAGTCGCGTGTATAACTTGGCCAAGCCAAATTTCGTCGTGAATATTTTAATCGTGTAATTGTGCTCAGTGTTTTATTTTTTGTTTAACATTATGAAGACCTCGACAGATTGATTTAACATTTTGTAGCATGTCCTGAAAATGAAACGATAGAGTAACCGCGGTAGCCTTTACGAGGTGAGTGGATGGGCCACTGACGGATAGAATAGGTCATAATCCTAATTACTCAATGTTAAAGAGTTGAAACAATTAAGGGTTTTTGATATTAAACATTTAAGGCAATTTCATAGTTAAAATTGTTGATTATAATGAGTTGTAAATGTACGTGAATGATTTTTAATGAAATAAAAATACTAATTTGTTCCAGTTAAAGTTTCAGTGACACTAGATAGAGACAGTGTGAAGTGAAAAATTCAAAAAGATAATTTTAATTGAACGAATTAAAATTATTGGAAGATTACAATAGAAAAGATTGACAAGAAAAAAGTGAAATATTTAAGCAATAAAAGGAAATTACAAATTCTATAAATTGCTACTTTTAAATTTAAGCCTTGTAAATAATGTGCTCATAATACAAAAGAAAATATTACCGAAGGACATTTTTGGTGAAAGGTTTGTATTTTTGAATCGAAACGAAAAAATACTATGTTAAATTGGTACCACGAAATGAAATTTTCGCCTCAAATACGTATTACAAATAGTAAATGAATGAGTGTATTAGACATTTATAATCAAACTGGAATTGTTTCAAAATAGTGGGAAGCCTTTTTAAATATCTGCCAAACGGTTCGGACCAAACGTCGAGCAGGTGTCAAATAATAAGTTGTCTTGTAGAATTTTAAAGTGCAAAAACACTGATACAGATTTTGAAAAAATCTTTCATAAATTGACTGAAAAAGTTAGAATAAAACAAATTGAGCACAAAGGACCAACAGGAAGACATCCTAAGACAGAAACATCGTTTAAAAAGGAAATGGTACCGGAATATTTCTTTTTAAAAATTGGTAGACCTTGAAGTGGAGAGGAATATCAGCGTGACCAAGTTATTTTGGCACAACTGACTTTTCACTTGATTTTGGGATTCAATTAGTTAAGATAGCTTTAAAGCAAGATTAAATTTTCTTAAAACTTTGTGTATTAAAATTAAACTTTTTAACGATTAAATATTTATCATTTTTATCTTTCAAAGAAAGAAGAAATGATGAATTTTATGAATATTTACGTTTCTCTGCAAAATATAATTTTTAATACCAAAAAACATTATTATGGTAAATACATTTTTACGTTTTTTGTGTTTTAAAAATTTAGAAAAAGATATTTATTAGTATTAAAACTTGATTGAGTAAAACATGTCTAAAAATTTATTAGATTAGATTAGATTAGCGACTAGATGAATTAATCCAACCTCACTGCGATGGAATGACGAATTGTGGCCATTCAAAACAAAACAAAAAAATATTCTTGCGACATATTATTATTTTAGTTTTTTGTCAGCTGTTCTGAAAATAACACAGGAAGTAGGTAACCAAACAGGAAGCATAATTATTGTGCACATTGTTTATAATAAGTAACAATGTTATTGTCCTAAAAAAGTTATTTGTAAGTACGCATTAGGATGAGTAACATTTTGGTTCATTTTGTGATTATATTTATCGTTTGTCTTATTGTAAGCAAATGTGGAAAACGATTCGCGGTAAGTTTTTAATTAAAAATAACCTCCATGACTAGCTGACGTCATAAAAGATTATTTAAAAAAAAATCTTACCATATTTTAAAATTCTGACAATACGATTTAAACCTGCATTAAAATCTGCATATATTAGCATTCTAAATTAGTCTCAAAATTCTAAATAGAAACCTGTCATATTTCGTACTACTAAAGGGTCAAAATTGAGTATAGAGTGAAGGATTGCAAAAAATCTTAAATCCACTTTTATTAATTACTAACATAAAATACTTTAAAAAATAAACTCATATTTCGATACATTACAAAATTCAGTCGATAAAAGGGAAAAAAGGTTATAAAAATGTGAATTACAAGAAAGTATTTTTCAATATATTTTCTTGGAACTTACAAAAAACTCGGAAACACAAGTAATTAAACATATATATATATATATATATATATATATATATATATATATAATATATTTTCAGAACTCATTCATTAAAGCCATAAAAGAAATGTATATAAATTTACAAATTGAAACTTCTCCTACAGTTCAAGTATAAATAAATTTATATATATATATATATATATATATATATATATATATATTCCTTCATTTAAAAAATGGCTTTATGAGAATGAATTTGTATTAATAATATTTTGTAATATAAAAGAATAGGTGCTCATGTAGAAGGAATTCCATGACATATGGTAATGACTTGAAACAATTATTTCAGTTTTCAAAAAATTAATAAATTCACAGAGTTCCCAATAAAGTTTCATACGGGTTATGATTTTTCTCAATTCTAATTCTAAATCAACATTCTTTATGTTAATAAAATATATATTTATTTTTTGGTATTCACTCTAAAATTAAGGTATCCAAGCTTTAATTTATGTATTTTTTATGTTTAAAAATTTTTACTTTACAGAAACATTTTAACTTACGTTGGTAAAGCCGTGACGGGTAATTCTAGTACACACACATACATACACATACACACAGGCACACACACACACACACACACACACACACACACACATATATATATATATATATAGGCCCTATATATATTTATTTATTTATTTATGATCCATCGTCTGGATCAGTACTGATTTCAAGGTTTCAGGTCTGTATCTTAAGATGATTGTTTCTCCAATAGGTCATTTTCGAGAGGAACTTATCTAATAAAAAGGGTATAAAAACCTACGAACTTTTATAAATAAAATAAATTATTTAGAAATGCAGGAAATACAAACAAAATCCCGATGGCGCGAAAAGTTCATTCTCGTTTACTTTAACTGTAAACCTGTATAAATTTCTTTTATTCGGTATTTCTTACACTGAATTGAGTTCTTACTCGATTTTTCGGTTTTCACTGGAATTACGATAACCAGATATTTTTGAGACGCACAAGACTTTTTTAATACTTAAAAACTAAAAATGTAAGCAAATCAGGACCAACACCTTTATATGTGGTTTGGAAAATATCGAGTTTTTGTTATCTTTGTAAGGTTATGACACTAAGAGATCTTGAAACTCAAATGAAAAAATAGCTAAAAGACACATTTATGTGTTAGGATATTACACCTATAGGCCTATTTTACGTTTCACCCGAATACAAAAATACTTCTCTGTTTATGTTGGTTAAAAAGGAACGGTGATTGATACCCTTCATACCCTGTACATCCTATGGCAATAAAAAAGAAGGGCAGCGTAAATATACCTTGTTGTTAATTTTGAGTAAAATGTCAAAGAGTCAAAACAAGTACAATATCAATTAACTTAATTATTATTTAAATTATTTCAATTAAAATAAGTTCAATTAAATTATTTTGGGATCCGAATTGTATCCTTTAATTAACAATTTTCAAAATAGCAGTTGTAGGCACCATTGCTACCAGATTTTCAAAATTGAATAGATCTGATTATTCCGAACTTAATACTATGGTTTTTAAAACGGTTTACAATTGTGTCGCCACATGCCTTTACTCATTTATTACCAAAATGTATTACTTTTAGATAAACATCTCTCATCTGGATTATTATTATTATAGCCTATATTATCTGTGTTATCGCCGCTTACAAATAGTAAAATATATTTTCTAAGTTTAAACAATTCTCATGGCTTACTGGTTTAACCTGAACTAAACTATTTGTTGTTTTGTTCCACAGCCCGTATGATCATAAATTTAAAACAAGTTAACAAATACAATTTCACGGACGCCACTCTTAATCAAACCATTTTTGTAAGTAAATAAAATTCTTCTTACGGTCTATACTGGCTTAACATAACCTTAATGTTCTTGTTTTTTAGTTCCACAGCCTATATGATCACACGTTTAATAGAATTCACAAATACTCTGAGACTGGTGACAACTCTATCAAAGTAGATTGTCTAAAGTGAACAGAATTCTCCTTGATTTCTATACTGGTGTAACCTAATCTTAAATTTATGTTTTGTTGCAGGGTCCGTACAATGTTATATTTAAAAGGGTTTATAAGTGCTCTTATACAGGTGAAGACGCTTTTATTTACAAAACCAAATTGTACAAAGTGAACAGAACCCACCTAGCTTTCAGAGAGAACGTCACAGCTCTACGTGGGATAACCGACCACATGCAAGTAATTTGATATATTATTGGTTGTAGTAAAAGTTGTCTCAAAGTAATAAACTAATAAACAACTAGAACGGCAAAAGTGCATTTTGTATGCATGTTATTTAGCAATTAAAAAAGTGTGGTGCAAAAAAATTAGACAAGCTTTTTTCATTTTCCGGTAGTTCATCCAAAAAATCAGTTTTGAAGCTACTGACAAAAAGTCCTTGAAAGCGGGTCTAACTTCTAAAAATAAATAACACAGATTTTGATTAAATTTTATTCTGTATGAACTATTGAAAATAATATAACTAATTTAAAAGAAAAAGGGGAAATTATGTATAACAAAGTAGACCGGAAAAATTAATTTGTCTGAGTTAATCTTCAGTTCTTCCTATTTTCTTATTGAACATGTTTGTATAATATTTTTACACCATTTATTTCAATAACAAATTGTTATTTTAAAAAAATCGTAATGGTGTACACATGAAGTTAATTTTGAAGTATTGTTTACTAATACTTTAGTCACAAACAAAATAACAGTTATTGCGCTTTTGTGCATGTAACAATAGACTTTAGCGTGATGGGCAATGGAGGTTGGAAGGATAATTTCATGCACATAAAACTGGAGAAAGCGTGCAATGACTTACGCATTACCTTCCCTGGATTAATGGAGACTTTCTATCAGGCTGCTGGAGTAGTGTACCGCTGCCCTTTTCCTGCAGTGAGTTGTTCAAATATGTCATTTTTGTACTTAAACAGGTGTTGTTTCTGTTTGAAGTTTATATTCAGTTCCTGTTACATTAATGAGGACGTGGGGCTGGTGTTAATGGAAAGTAAAGCTTAAGGCCTCAGATGAAACAAATGTTGCATTCTGAAATTATCCTAACCTAACAATCTCTGTTTATGAATGAATGTTTCAGTCGTTATTTGATCAAAAAATATCTGTTATAGAACTAAAAAAAATAATCATGTATCATGTTTTCTCTTCCTATGTATCTTATTTCACCTGTGATAATTTGTTCGTAAACACGATATATTATTATAATTAGTTTCTAAAACATAACTTGTAATTTACTATAGCCTATCAGCTGTTAAATGAAATCAGCTGATCGCTACTAATTTATATAAAAAAAGTGTTAATATAACTTCCAAAATAAAATAAACTATTGATTTATTGTACTTAAATTGTTAAAAAGTCTTCGTAGTTTTTTGTTGTGTAGTGGTTATCTCGCGTGCCTCACCCGTATAAGTGTGATTGCAGACGAAACAACTACATTTTTAATTATAGTTAATTTAATAATTTTCTTGCGACGCACAAAATATACTGTTATATAAACATGTTCCTCGCATCACGCGTCCCATAAAATCTAACATCAAAACCAGCCCTAAAATACGATACATATAAAAAATTCCTCTCCAATACTATAATCATTGGAATTTTGGAACCAAATGGGTCGAAGCCGTTAGAAAAAAAATAATAGAGTAAATACCTGATGACGTATCTGGGCATAAATACTTATCATTAAAAAAAAAGTAATTCATTTGGATAGCATGAGAATGTCACCAACTGTGAGAAGAAGTGCACAGTATCGACCAGAGGTGATCGTTGCAGTACAAAAAGGTTTTTCTAAACTAAATTGTTTTGAAAAAAACAAGACCCACACATTAAACTCAAAAACTGAATACCACTCTGTAAGATTACGAACTTAAACGATTTTGATATTTTGTTTCATAAAATAGCTCTTCAAACAAAATCTATTTTATCGCTTTTTCATAACAAAGCAGTACAGAGTTTTGCCTTAAACGTATACCAAATAAATGGAATTTTTGTATAGTTTTCATATTTTGTTCAAATGTTGCTCTTATATGAAGATTCATTTTTTAACTCGGTTTAACTAATTTGAAATAAAAAGTAATGTACATTTTTGGAGTAAATAAAAAATGCAAATTGTTTTAGTCAGACAAAAATTTGTGTTTTTTTTAATTATTGGTATTGTGAGTTGATTTAATTTTTTCTTACTTGACCAAAATTTGAAGTAAATGTGAAAAAAGCAATTTTTACAAACTATAACGACGTTCCGGATTTCGTCGATAGCTTAAGAACAACATTTTTATATAGATTAGCGCGATTGTGCGTCTACCGGTAACGCATTTGTGGCACTTAAACAGATCAGAACTGATCACGTTAAAATTTGGCGAAAATGATCTTTGCAGCGGCCCAAACATTGAAAAGATATAGAAGAGGACGACATAAAAATATTTAGAGTTAGTTAATGAAAAAATGTTTTTACTTTTGTTCATGTATTGCCAGTTTTTGCATAATGAGAGTATATTTGAAGCCGGCATACCTTTTAATAACTACAAATTGTTCTTCCCACTCTAATCCTAGTATGTCAGATCAAAATTCCCATAAATTTATGAACTTGCTTTGAATTAAAACAAAATATTTCTCATAATTTTTATATTACCTATTCCGTACTTATTTACATCAACAAGAGCTTCTTTTGAAAGATTCTCCAACAACCATGTAAGATTTTTTTACACCTCTTAACCTTGCGCAGTGTTGGTAAATGAATGTAAAATAAGACTGAAACGTCACTTTAACGTGATAGCTGTTGTAGGGATGGTTGTGATGTTGGATTTTGCGTGATTACCCAGATTTATATTGTTAGTTATAGTAAAATATCAGTTGTAATGTATACATTACTTCGTAACGATCAGCTGATTTCATTGAACAGTATTAGCCTATAATAATATTTAAAAAAATGTTTTTAAAAACTACCTATGACAAGTTGTCGTATTTTCGAACGAATTATAGCAATTAAAATAAAAAGGAAAAGAAAACAAGATACATGATTTTATTTAAGGTTTAAAAACAGCAATGTCCTTTTTTATGTTTGGGAATCTAATTAATTTCACAAGTAGCACTCAATAGATATTTTAAAAGCATGCACTGACACTTTTATTTGTTAAGTAATTGAATGTAGAAATGTGTGTTATTTTTGCACCTTTTATTAACATCATCGAAGTTTGTTAGGCAGGCTTGAATCACATTGACTGTTTTATATTTAAATTATTACTTGGAAATGATTAAATGTTTGCACTGTTAAACGTCTGTGTTTGAAATTCTACGAAACTAATTATTTACTGTAATTGTTTCAAGGTTAACTACGAAATTAAGAACTGGATGTTTAATTTGACACTTGCGACACCCATATTTCCATATGGATTTTACAAGGTTACCACCAAGGCATTTGATAACAACAAGGTCCTCACATGTTTCATCTTTGAGGTGGAAGTGGTACCGATAACCAAAAACACAACTAAAACGTAAATTTGTATTGTGTGGTTTACACCTGATTTTTTAAAAAGATAAAGCTTTATCTGTTAGCAGTTTCATGAAATATATTTAATTTATTTGAAACTAAACTTAATGTAATAAATGGACAAGAGTAAACAATTTCCATAATTTTTAATTACAAAAAATTTTTGCTTTTAATTGAAATGAAAATTTAACCAGAGAAACGATGAATGAATCAGTGTAGTTACACAGTATATACCAGTATGACAATAATGAAATATAAATATAACAAAAATATAAATGAAATATAAAAAATAAATATTAGAAATATAAGAGTATAAATAATAATAAGAAAGAATAAGAAATAAGAAATTTAAAAAATTTAGTCAACCATTGATTGGAACTCATTGCCTCGTCATTGTAATTTCAAAAGCAGAAATCATATCACTGAGCCCGAAACAATCATCTCACTGATAGTATAAAATTAACATTAAGTATACAAATAAAGTGTATACGACGAGAGTGTTTTACGTTATTGCTATCACGAGTTTCTGATTTGTTTCTCACACAAAAACCTTTTAGGCCCACTTTGAGAAGTTTTCACTTAAGAAATAATTTACAATAAAGACTACCATATTTTCTCTATCGTAAATAGAAGTGAAAACTTTTTTTCTGTTAAAAGAAATAACTGTTATTACTCTATTGATATTTTCCTTCATAACTTACACTTGAAATAATCACTTCTATTATTTTCTTTACATACACACTTTTCACTCAGTTTTCTCTAAATTATTATTTATTACAAAAGTACTAATTGTCTTTAAAATAAGAAATTGTTTTCAGTTTTGCTTGTTGTTATATTTTTGACTCTACCACCCACCCTCTGGATATGTATATTTATTGGGGACTCTGTGGTCGAAACGGTAAAGCAGTGGTCAGTCTGCTGCGTCTGTGAACTGCGCACCTTAAGTTTCGTAGTTTTAGCCGCAGTTACTTCCGTTGCTTCTCCCTTTCTGTTTACGCTGATCCTTCGTTCAGATTATTCTAACTGGCACAAAATATGGACGTTAAGAAAAAAAAATAAAAAAACCAAGAAATAAATAAAAAGGTCTATTTAATTTTGTGCAATTAATCTCGCTGTTGTGTCGAGTGTATTATAAACTCCAACCTTCCTAGATATACAGATATATAGATTAAACTATATAAACAGGTTCCCAATGTTTTATTCACCCTGATTTTTCAATATTAATTTACCGATCATATCACACTTTGTTCAAGCTTTCGTCTGACTAGCTGATCAATTACGAAGTAATGTTTTATAACTTAGGCGTCTTTAAGGTCAGAGTGAGTCAATATTATCTTTTTGTATATTTTTATATACATGTTCCTATTTACTATTTTTAATGACGTGATCTCTTAAGTCAGTTTGTTTAGCCAAATTTTTGTAGATACATCTTTTGCATGTGGAGACATAGAGGTTCAAACTTTTAGGGATGGAATTTTGGAAAAACATTTCTTTTCCACTTTCAAAACGTAAGATAAACCTATGTATCAATGACCAAGTCTAAGGCCAGCGTTGGAAGAACAGAGACAATTGAGGGATGTCGGTACTAAGAATCTCTAAGAAACAGAAAGATCACAGACAGCACCAGGAAGGAATATCAGAAACGGGGAGAAAAAGTTGAAGTTTAAGGAAGAAAAAATAAGTATTTTTGCTATTAAACATTTAAAGCAATTTCATAGTTAAAATTGTTGATTATAATAAGTTGTAAATGTACGTAGGTTGATAAAAGGCCGTGGAACCCAGAAATTTTTCTAAAACTACAACTATAGTTATGTAACATGGTATAATTGTAAATTTACTAACATATGTTAAAACGTTAACATATTATTTCGATATACAATAAATAAAAAGGATAATACTAAATAATTTAAAATATAAAATTAGGCTAAAATTCTAAGCAACAAATTAATAAAAAAATACTGAAAACGTGAACTAGATCAGATATATTATTTACTTTAATGAATGAAGGCAAAACATCTGTTTCAAAATATAATAAGAGTACGAAGCGTGCTTTCAGGAAATTAAAAAAACAGTAAGTTTAGGGTTGGGAGTGCACTCTGCAAATAGATTAATTAGGCACATAAAATTAAGAATTAGGTTTACAACAATCGCCAGACGTTACAACGTTGTGGTAAGACTTTTAAGATAAATAAGGCAGTCCAGACTAGTTTAGTTTGTTCCAAAAATAATGTAAAATCATCGTTAAAAAAAAGACCAACACGAAGGCATCCTAAGATAAAAACTTCGTTTAAAAAGTAAATGGTACTGGGATATTTCTTTTTAAAAATCTGTAAACCATGAAGTGGAGAGAGGAATACCAGCCTGAATAAGTTAGTTTGGCACAAATGCCTCTTCACTTGATTTCGCTATGCAATTGGTTAAGTTAGCTTAAAACCAAGTTTGAATTTTCTTAATATTTTGTTTATTGAAATTGAACTTTTCAACTTTTAAATATTTATCACTATTGAATATCAAGAAAGGAAGAAATAGATTAATTTTACGAATATTTACTTTTCTTTGAAATATAGGCTATATAAATTTTGAATACCAAAGAGA
The DNA here is from genome assembly GCA_022606455.1 of Callitettix versicolor. NCBI lineage: Eukaryota > Metazoa > Arthropoda > Insecta > Hemiptera > Cercopidae > Callitettix > Callitettix versicolor. The sequence goes on from JAJIZJ010000154.1 coordinate 12,012, forward strand.
TAAATATTATATTTAAATCAATTTTTACGTTTTTTGACATTTGAAAGTTTATAAGAACATATTTAATAGTATTCAATTTCGTTTAGGCATAACATCTTTATTTATTTAATAGATTTGATTTGATTAGAGACTAGAGGAAGGGATAGTACCACTCCAGGCACTGCGATTGACTGACGTATTGTGGTCAGTCAAAACTAAACAAAAAATATCCTTGCGACAAATTATCATTTATTTTTAATCAGTTGTTCTGGAGATAACAGAGGATGTAGGTATCCAAACAAGAAGCATAATTATTTGTTACTTTGTTTGTAATAAGCAATAATGTTATTGTTCTACAAAGTCATTCGAAAATCTGCATTAGGATGAGTTACATTTGGGTACGTTTTGTGATTATATTTTTTGATTGCATTATTGCAATAAATTGGAAAATTATTCGCGATAACTTCTTAATTAAAAATAATTTTCCTGTCTAACTTACGTGATAAAAGCGTATTTTGAAAATAAAAATTTATCCTACCATATTATGTGTTTCTGAAACTGCCATCGAAATCAACATTAAAATCTACACATTGGCTATTTAAATTACTTTTAAAATACAAAATTGAATCAAGACAACAGCCAAACGTTTACAGACGAAATGACTGCAATTTTAAAACTGTTGAACAAATTTCGCTTGTTAACAACTATGTTTAAGCTATCTTATATTCTACATATTAACCCTGGAACACATATAATGAAACACGTATTTCAGCCTTTTTTCCGAAATCATCCCATAAAGAATACAAATATAAAAAATAAGTGTAAATGTTTGTATTAGAAAAAATATTTTGCATTAGATTATCTTAAACTATAACAGAAAATAATTATTGGTATTGTGAGTTGATTTAATATTTTTTCTTACTTGACCAAAATTTGAAGTAAATATGACTAAACAATTTCTAGAAACTATAAGGACGTTCCGGTTTTCGTTAATAGATTAAGAACAACATTTTTTATAGATCAACACGTTTGTGCGTCTACCGGTAACGCACCTCTGTGCTGTCTCTTAAACAAAGCAGAACTGATCACGTTAAACTTTGGCGAAAATTATGTTTGTAGCGGCGCTAACCTTGAAAAAGATATAGACTTGGAAAATACAAATTAATTAGAAGAAAATTAGGAAAAGTAGTTTTTACTTTTATTTATCTAGTGCCAACTTTTTACACAAAAAGAGTTTATTTAAAGCCGACATATCTTTTAAATACTTCAAATTTTTCATTAAATTTAATCCAAGCATGTCAGATCAAAAAATCCCAACAATTTATAAACTTACTTTTAATTAAAAAAATATTTTTCAGAATTGTCATATGACATATTTCAGAACTGATTTCCCTTATCAAGAGTTTCTTTTGAAAGAGTCGTCAAAAACCTTATACGATATTTTACACTTCTTAACCTTGCGCATTATCGATAAATTGAAACGTCACTTTAACACATATCATCTTCCATGGCTGGTTGTGACGTTGAATTTGGCGCGATTACACAGATTTATATTGTTAGTTACAGTAAAAGATCAGTTGTTTCAAATTAATTCCTTATGATCAACTATTTTCATTGTTCAGCTGATGTAATACGTTTTCAGTTATGTTGCCAAAAAATAATCATGATAATTTTTCGTGTTTTCGAATGGAATATAGCAATTAAAATAAAAAGGAAGAGAAAACACGATACTTGGTTTAACTTGGAAATTCAAACTTGGTTTAAAGCTACCTTAAAGTTATATATATATATATATATATATATATATATATATATATATATATATATAACTTATGTGTATAATACTGTATTTTTAATAAATACGGTAGCCTATTCTTGAAACTTAGTACAACTTTCTGAATTGAAGCACACAATTTTAATTAATTATGTACTTTAATGATAACCTTAAAACAAGAGTTTTAATCTACTTTTGATTTACACTCATACCGTAAATTTGTATTTTATATTCTGTACAGAGGTTTATAGATACTGTACAATGAATATATATATATATATATATATATATGTACATATATATATATATATATATATATATATATATATATATATGTATATATATATATATATATATATATATATATATAAAACTTATGTGTATAATACTGTATTTTTAATAAATAGAGATTTATAGATTATGAATCATCTGCGACGGAGTGAATTCAGAATTTCTCTGATATTTCGATGACATTTTGTAGATATATCATAGAATGTGGTGGCAAACCGACTAGATAGATTTCGTTCTGCATCTGAGTTTATTGGATCTGATCCGCATTTAGGGATCTCACAATAGTTGACCTGGGCTGTTATTAACAGGTGGATTTTAGAATCAACAACAGGTAAGATGGGATAACCAAATGGGCATTCTTAAGTAAAGTTTCTTTTTAAGGTCTCGAAGGGGCAGCATATGTCCTGGGCACAGCACTACTCAAGAAAGTCATGGCGCACATTACCAGGTACTGGTCTGAGGGTGCATATAAACAGGATAGGAATGTACCATGGAGAAACCTTTTGTAGATTGTGCAGGAAGGAGGAGGAAAGTGCAACATATAATTTATGATTGTGAGGCTTTGCTTGTAAGAAGCTGGGGTTTTGGGTTTCAAGACCCTAGGGATCTTCAGCAGAGTGATCTAGTCGGTGGGTTGCTGAAACTTTTTTAAGGGCACCAATCTGATAAACTAGGTATTTAAGAGTTTTAGTTGCACAATAGATCAGTTGATAGTGGGTTGAATTATTCTTTCCTCTAGTGTTAATCTAATCTAATATAAATAGCACGAAAAATTAACGATTTTAAAAATGAAAAAGTGTTATTAACCGTTTTTTAATACGTATTGACAGAATAAGTTTACTACAATATCATAAATGCAATACAAAACTATACAACTTTATCGTATTAAATTTATCCCTATACGAATCAAACTGGAAGGTTAATAAGAAAAACATCTGAATAATGTTCTGATAATATCGTAATATAAGTTATTCCAGAACGCAATTTCGTCGAAGTTAGCAGTTTTTTATTTCCTAGCAATGAGAAAAGAACATACATCCTACGTTTTCCGGACGTATGTATCCAACGAATCGCGCATATCAGTTCAGTTATATCATTGCCTACTTTTTTCATTTGGTTAATGTGACACAAAGAAAGTAAAAACAGATGAATCTATTAAAATCTCAATTTTTCTTCTCGTTGACCAAATTTTGTGTTTAGTAAAAAGGAATAGTTATTTCATAAACAAACTCAAGTTGAATGATGACATAAGTCTTAAATCCAAATGAAAAATAAAAAATGCAATGCTCAGAAATACATTTCTAATGTTTGACGCAAACAAGTACGTTCAAAATAAAAACAAATTTGTATATTTTAATGGATGAAAAAGGCTAACTTATGGAGATAATAATGTTAAGAGTAAAACTGTTTTTCTAAATAATTTAAAACAAAAATGTTTTTAGTATTTCTAATACTTGCCTACCTTACCGAGCTTACTATCGAAATTTGTTTTTTTGCAAGTTTGATTCAAATCAACTTATTTATTAGGTGACTGTATACGTCATTTGGATTTAGAGATATATAGATTTGAACTTTTTAGGGATGGAAATTTGGAAACACATTTATTTTTCACTTCCAAAACCTAAGATAACGCTGTGTAAGACCAGCGTAGGAGGAACAAAGACAAGGAGGGGAACGTCGGTACTAAGAATCACTAAGAAACCTGAAAGGTCACAGACAGCATCTGGAAATAATATGAGAAACGAGGAGAAAAAATTAAAGTTAAAGGGATAAAAAAATTAAATGTTTTTAATATTAAACATATAAGGCAATTTCATAATTAAAAATTTTCATTATAATTAGTTGTAAATTTACATAAGTTGATAAAAGGCCGTGGAACCTAGAAATGTTACTAAAGCTACAGCTATAGATATGTAAAATGGTATAACTGTAAATTTATTAACATATGTTAAAACGTTAATGTTGTATTTTGATATAGAATAAAGAAAAATGGGTATCCTATTACAAAATAATTTAGTTAATAAAATTAGGCTATAATTATAAGCTACAAATTAAAAAATAAAAATACTGAAAGCGTAAACAAGGTCAGAAATATCATTTACTTTTTAAATGTAGGCAAAAATATCTGTTTCAAAATATGGTAAGGGTACGAAGTGTTTTTGAAGGAAATTAGAGAAAATAGTGAGTTTAGAATTTGGAAAGTACTGTGCAAATACATTAATTAAGCACGTAAAGTGAAGATATTGGATAACAACAATCGCCAGACGTTCAAAATTGTGTTCGGGATTTTTGGATAAAAAAGAGAGTCCAAACTAATATAGTTTGTTCCAAAAAGAATGTAAAATTGTCATTAAAATTGTGAAGGAAATTTTGACACTAGTAATAAAAGTAATATTTGTGCGTGTAAAGGAAATTTAAAATAAAAAATTGCCAAATAAGCAAAAAACGAAATGTTATAAATAAGTTTGATAGAGCCAAGTTGTATTGTGCATTCGTGCGTGCGAGCGTGCGTGCGTGCGTGTATCTGCGCGTGTGTACACTGTGTGTGTGTGTGTGTGTGTGTACGCACGCGCGTTCGCTCGTGTGGTCATCAGTGAAAAATGTATCTAAAGTTAAAAATTGGGCAGTGAATGTCAAGTTATGGGAATGTTTTTAAAAGGTAAAATATTTTAGAAGGAAATTGTTTGGCGAAGGGTTTGTATTTTTGAATATGCTATGTTTAATTGATGCTTCGAAATTAAATTTTAGTCTCAAATACATATACGAGATGTGTTAAGAAAGTAACGAGAATTTTTAAATATCGCGGGCTTTAAGAGTCAGATTGTCAAACATTTTTTTTATAATGTTGGTATACATACCCTTGAAGTATGATACAATTTTCAGCTGTTTTCATTGCTGACTTTGTCTGTAACAGCCACTAAGGTTAGACGTGTTTTTAAAAGCTCCGCGATTTTCGTTTGTTAAAAGAAATGGATCATAGAATTTGTATCAAATTTTGTGTAAAAGATGGAAAAAGCGTAAAAAAGTGAGTAAAATGTTAACAAAGGCCAATGAAGAGTCTGCTATGAGTAAAGCAAGAGTTAACGAGTGGTATAAGCGTTTCCAAGAAGGCCGTGAAGACGTTGAAGATGACGAACGCCCTGGACGTCCCAGCACATCAACAACCGATGAAAACGTGGAACAATTGAAAGAAATGGTTATGAACAATCGCCGAATCACAATTATAAAGGTCGCTGATGATGTTGGCATATCGATTGGATCATGTCAGGACATTGTTTCCAATGTTTTGTGTATGAAACGCGTGATAGCAAAAATTCGTTCCAAAATATTTAATTTTGTACAAAACCAGCAGCGAATGGAAGTTGCTCAGGAGTCACTAAATGAAGTCAACGACGATGCAGAAATACTGAAACGTATTATAACAGTTGACGAAACATGGGTTTACGGATATGATGTCGAAACTAAGGTCAATCATCCTAGTGGAGGCATTCTGGCTCGCTAAGACCGAAAAAGGCTCGACAAGTACGGTCGTACGTGAAGGTTATGCTCACTGTGTTCTTCGATATTAATGACATAGTACATAATTATTTCCTGCCACCAGGTGAAACGGTCAATAAGGAGTACTGCCTATAAGTTCAACGCCGTTTGCGTGAAGCAATCCGAAAAAAACGCCCGGATCATTGGAAAAACAATTCATGGCTTTTTCACCACGATAATGCACCTGCTCACACTGGTTCGTGAATTTTTGGCCAAAAACAGTACTGTAACGATGCCCCAACCTCTATATTCGCCAGACATGGCTCCGTGTAATTTTTTCCTATTTCCAAAAATAATGAAAACCTTAAAGGGCTGTCGTTTTACAGCCGTAGATGACATTAAAAGCGCATCGCTGAAAGAACTAAAGGATATCTCAAAGATCTAGTTTCAAAAGTTTTTCGAAGATTCAAAGAAGCGCTGGCACAAGTGCATAGTCTCCAATGGGGACTATTTTGAAGGCGACAACATGAATGTAAAAGAAAAAATAAATATTTTGTTCAAAAAATTAAAATTCACGGTACTTTCTGAACACACCTCGTAAACAAATAGTAAAAGAATGAGTGTATTAGACTTATAAAATCAAGTTAGTGCGTAGCCTTTTTAAATATCTGCCAAAAGGTTCGGTTCAAACGTCGAGTTGGCGTAAAAGAACAAGTGATCTGGTACACTTTTAAATTACAAAAAAAGTGTTACAGATTTTGATAAACCCTTGAATAAATTGATTGAAAAAAGGTAGAGCAGAACGAATTGAGCATAAAGGGACCAAGAGGAAGGCATCCTAAAACAGAAACGTCGTTTAAAAAGAACATGGTACCGGAATATTTCTTTTTAAAAATTGCTAGACATTGAAGTGGGAGGAATACCAGCCTGATTAAGTTAGTTTGGCACAACTGACTACTCACTTGATTTCGAGATTCAATTAGTTACGGTAGCTTTAAACCAAGATTGAGTTTTCTTAAATAAATGTTTATTAAAATTAAACTTTTTAACTTTTAATTATTTATCATTTTTATCTTTCAAGAAAAGTAAGAATTGATGAGTTATATGAACATTTGGTTTCGTTGAAAAAGATAATATTCGATAACCGATAAAAAATATTATGGTAAATAAATTGTTACGTTTTTTTAAAGTATACAACATATTTATTAGTATTCAATGTCGATTAGTCATAAGATCTCTATTCATTTTCTAGATTAGGTTAGATTAGAGTCTAGATGAAGATATAATACAACCTTAGGCATTACAATTGACGAACGTACGTGGTCAGTCAAAACTAAACAAACATACTCTTGCGACATATTATTATTTTCATTTTTAATCAGATATTCTGAAAATACACAGGATGTAGGTATCCGAACAGGAAGCATAATTATTGTGTACTTTGTTTATAATAAGCAACAATGTTATTGTCCTACAAAGTCATCCGTAAGTCCGAATTAGGATGAGTAACATTTGGGTACGTTTTGTGATTATATTTATCGTTTTCCATATTGTAGGCAAATGTGGAAAGCAATTCGCGGTAAGTTATTAATAAAAAATAACTTCCATGACTAGCTGACGTCATAAATGCGTATTTAAAAAAATATCTTAACGTATTTTGAAATTCTGATATGGCCATCTAAATCAGCATTAAAGTTTGCATATATTAGCATTTTAAATTACTCACCAAATTCTAAATTAAATCCTGTCAACAGTGAAATTAATGCATTTTTAATGACTTGAAATTACCCCCATTATAAAACTGTTGAACAAATTTAGCTTGTTGACAACTGTGTTTAAGCTATTTTATAAAATCTACGTATAAACTCCGTAAAACAAATAATGAAACACGTATTTTAGATTTTTTTCTGAAATCATTACATAAAAGAATAAAAATGTAAATATAAGTGTAAATGTTTGTACAAGAAGGAATATTTTTCACTGCACTTTCTTAAACCTAAACAAAAATATTCTAAAAAAACTATGAATCATATTTCATTAAAGCATTTTCCATAATTCATCGTCTAGTTTTAAAAACCCTTAGTAAATTGGTCCTGCCTGAAAAATTGGTCTGACCAAAAAAAGCTGGATACTTGATTTTTTGAAAATATTCAGTAAGCGTGCATAAAGATAGGATTTTATAATATTTAATCCCTAACTGGTTAAAAAAGGGTAAAAATATTTTTGTTGGAAGGAATAAGTTTTTTCGGGTTTTTTTGAACCTAACATAAAAACTCTGGAATATAAATTATGAAACACGTATGTCACTATTTTCTGTTTCATTGAGGGAAATATATATGTCGCATTTCCTTTAATTTTTTTTCGGTTAAACACTTTTTTCTTATTTTTTTCATAATTCATATTCTGAAGGGGCAAAAACAGAAAAATAAGAGGAAAATTGTGTAAAACTTTGAATTACAAAGATTTTT
>JAJIZJ010000154.1:25000-113298 GCA_022606455.1 Callitettix versicolor
TCGATGGCACTTAAAATACATTTCGTTTACTTTAACTGTAAACCTGTAAATTTCTTTAATTCGAATTCTCTTACACTTAAATGAGTTATAAATATCAACAAGATTTTTTAGGTTTTCACTGGAAGATCGAAAACCAGTGTTTTTTTTTGAGAAGAACACGAGATTTTTTTATACTTTACATACTAAAAATATAAGCAAATCATGATCAACACCTTTATACGTGGATTGGAAAATATCGAGTTTTGTAATATTTTTGGAAGATTATGACACTAAGAGACCTTGAAACTGAAAAGACAAAAATAGGTACAAGACGCATTACTTGTTAGGAAATTACACCTGTAGGCCTATAACAATTTTCACCGGATTAAATACTTTTCAGTCTATGGTTGGCTTAAAAAAGGACGGTGATTGTTATATCTTCATGCTTTCGGTACATCCTATGATAATAAAAACCTTGTCAACGTGACCATACTTTGTTGATAATTTAGCTGAGTGTCACTGAGTCAAAATAAATATAATTTTAGTTCAAATCAATTATTTTGGGACCTGCACTGTACGATTTATTTCAGTTTTAAAAATCGCAGGCTTAGTCATCACTGCTCCCAGATTTTTCAAATTGAAAAGTATTGATTATTCCGAACTTAATACTATGATATTTAAAACTTTGTACAATTGTGTTAGTATATGCATTTACCAATTCGTTTACGGAATGTATTCATTTAAATAAAAATTTCTCTCACCTGACTTATTCTTATAATATAAACTTAATTCTGTTATTGTCGCTTGCAATTAGCAAACAATATTTTATATAATTTACACAATTCTCCTTGCTTAATGGTTTAACCTAAACTAATTTTTTTTCTTCTTTTTCTCCACAGCCCTTATTATCATAAATTTAAGCAAGTTCACAAATACAATTTCACAGAAGCCACTCTAAATCAAACTATTTTTTAAAGTAAATAAAATTCTTCTTACGTTCCATACTGGCCTAACATAACGTTAATGTTCTTGTTTTTTGTGTTCCACAGCCTGTATGATCACACATTTTATAGGGTTCACAAATAATGTGACACAAGTGTCAACTCAATCAAAGTAGATGTCTAAAGTGAACAGAATTCTCATTGATTTCTATACTGGTGTAACCTAACCGTAACTTTGTTGTTTTGTTCCAGGGTCCGTACAATGTTATATTTAAAAGGATGTACAAATGCGCTGATACAGGCGAAGAAGCTTTTATTTACAAAACCAAATTTTACAAAGTGAACAGAACCCACCTAGCTTTCAGAGATAACCTGACAGCATTGCGTGGACTGACCGACCACATGCAAGTAATTTGATATAATATTTGGCTGTAGTCAGTGTTGTCTCATAATAATTAACTATAACGGCAAAGGTGCATTCTATATGCATGTTATTTAGCAATTAAAAATAAATCTTTCAAACAAAATTACACAAGCTTTTTCATTTTCAGGTAGTTCGTCCAAAAATCCAGTTTGTAGCTACTAAGAAAAAGTCCTTGAAAATGGGTCTAACTACTAAAAATCATTAACACAGATTTTGATTAAATTTTATTCTATACGAACTTTTGAAATTATTATAACAAATTTTTAAGAAAAGTGAAATTACGTATAAGAAATTGGACCGGAAAAATAAATTTGTCTGAGTTAATCTTCAGTTCTTCCTATATAATTAATATTGTATAATATTGTATAATATTGTATAATATTTTATCACCATTTAAGGTCGTAGTGATGTACACATGAAGTTAATTTTTATGTTGTGTTTGCTTTTACTTCCGTCACAAAATAAAATAACACTTATTGCGTTTTTTTAGTTAACAGTAGACTTGAGCGTGATGCGTAATGGAGGTTGGAAGGATAATTTCATGTACTTAAAACTGGAAAAAGCTTGCAATGGCTTTCGTAAGTACTACCCTGGACTGATGGAGTCTGTTTTTCAGGCTGCTGGAGCAACTTTCCACTGCCCTATGCCTGCAGTGAGTTGGTCAAATATGTTATTATTGTACGTATTGTTATTGTTGTTTCTGTTGTTTTTGTTTGATGTTTCTGTTCTGTGTCAGTTAGATTAATAAAAACATGGAAACATAGATGGTGATAATGGAAAGTAAAGGACTCAGAATGAAAAACTTGTTACATTCTGAAATGAACCTAAGGAACAATCTCAGTTTATGAATGCATTTTTCAGTAATCTACTGACCGTAATATTTTTGTTATTGAACTAAAATTAAAAATGTATCGTTCTTCTTCTCTTCATTTTTATTACAATTACAATAATTTGTTCGAAAACACAAAAAATTAACATAGCTTGTTTTTCACAACATGACTTAAAACGTGTTATAGCTTATGAGCTGTTCAATGAAATCAGCTGATCTCTACGAATTAATATATAACATATGATCTATTAATAAAACTATCAAAATTAAATTAAAAATTATTTCATATACATAAACTGGTGAATCTTCTTCTTAGTTTCTGTAGTGTAGTGGTTATTACGTTTTCCTGACACATTCAAGATCCAGGTTCGATTCCGGCGGAACACCGTAATTTGTAATTATACTTAATGTAATATGAGACTTGCGACGCACAAAATATACTCTTATATATCGATATAAACACATCACGCGCTCTGCGAAATCCAATATCACAACCAGCCCTGAAACATGATAATTATTACAAAAATCTACTCCATATTATTAACATTAGGAACCAAATAGGTCAAACTAAAAAGAAAAAATAATAGTCTAAATAACTGATGACTTATCTGGACATAAATTCTTATCATTAAAAGAAAGAAGCAATACAGTCGGATAGCATGAGAAAGTCACCAGCTGTGCGAAGAAGCGCATAGTATCGACCAGAGGTTATCGATTCAGTAGAACAAGTTTTTTCAAAACTGTTTTATATTCTGTATATAAACTGTTTTGACAGTAACTGGACCCAAACATTAAATTCAAAAACGGCATACCACTCTGTAAAACAAACGGCATTCGACGATTTTGATATTTTGTCCTATAAAATATAGCGTCTTTTATCGCTATGCCTAAAAATCACGTTCAGAGTTTTGTTTAAAATTATATCTAAAATTTGGTATAATTTTCTTAAACTTTGTTCTTATATGAAGATTCACAGTTGAACTCTGTTTAAGGAATATGAAAGAAAAGTAATTTACAGTTTTGGAGTAAATAAAAAAATACAAATTATCTTAGTCAGATATAAATATGTTTTATTTTAATTGTTGGTATTATGAGTTGTTTTAATATTTTTTCTCACTTGACCAAAATTTGAAGTAAATATGACTATACCATTTTTAGATATTCTAATGACGTTCCGGTTTTCGTTGATAGCTTAAGAACAACAGTTTTATATAGATTGGCGAGATTTTGCGTCTACCGGTATCGCACCTCCGGTACTGAAACAGAACAGAACTGATCACGTTAGCATTTGGTGAAAATGATGTTTGTAGCGGCCCGTACCTTGAAAATATATAGACGTGGCGATAAAAATTATTTAGAGGTTGTTAAGTAAAAGTAGTGTTATACTTTTATTTACGTAGTGCCAGTTTTTTGCCCAAAAAGAATTTATTAAAATTCTACATACCTCTTAAAATCTTCAAATTTGCCATCCTCATCTAATTTCCAAAAATTTATAAACTTACTTTGAATTACAACAATTAGTTTTCCGAATTGTCATTTTACATATTTCCATACTGATTTACCTCAACAAGAGCTTCTTTTGAAAGATTCACTAACAAACTTATACAATTGTTTTACACCACTTAACCTAGATCATTGTTGGTAAATGAAAGTATAATAAGATTGAAGCGTCACTTTAACACATATCATGACCTAGGGCTGGTTGTGATGTTGGGTTTTGCGCACTTACACAGATTTATAGTGTTACGTGTAGTAAAAGATCAGTTGTTTTACAACAATTCATAAGGATCAGCTGATTTCATTGAACAGCTGATGGCTATATTAAGTTTTAGGTTAAGTTGTTATATCCTATAGCTAGGTGTTTTTTTTTTGTTGTGACAATTTTTAGTGTTTTCAAATGAATTGTAGTAATTAAAATAAAAAAGAATAGAAAACACGATTCATGATTTTTACATACGTTAACAGAAGTTTCCTTTTTTAAGTTAAGGAATCTAATTCATTTCACAAACAGCACTTACGAACTCAATACATGTTTTAAAAGCATACGCTTGACAATTTGTTTTTATTTGTTAAGTAATTGAAGATATAAATGTGAGTCTATTTGTGCTCCATTTATTAACATAATTAAAGATTTTACAGTATTACTCGAAACATATTGACGTTTTTATACATGCATTTTTATTAGGACATGATTAAAAGTTATTTGCACTTTTAAACGATTGTGTTTGAAATTCAACAAAACTAATTATTTACTGTAATTGTTTCAAGGGTACCTACGAAATTAAGAACTGGATTTTTTTTGTGCCAGTCGCCACACCCATATTTCCATATGGGTTTTACAAGGCTACCGTCACCATATCAGAGGACAAGAAGGTTCTCACGTGCTTCATCTTTGAGTCGGAAGTTAAACCGATAACCAAAGTAACAACTTAAACGTAAATTTGTACAGTGTGGTTTCCATCTGATTGTTATAAAAAATAAAGCATTATTTGTCAGAAGATTCAATAAATATATTTATTTTATTTGACAGTATATAATGAATAATAAGAATATAATGATCAGACAAGAGAAAATAATCTCGATCATTTTTAATTATTACAAAAAATCACAATTACGTGAATCGAAAATTTAACCAGACGAACGATGCAGCAATCAGTGTTCAGTCATTGCTAGTTTGTTGTGGTACACTCATGTTACTGATCGGATTGCTGATAAACAGATTACACAAATGATATTTAAGATAGGAGGCATCTGCAAAATAATTATGGCAACGTGAAACAGTATACCACACTCTGAATGCTTTATAATAATTATATAATTCTGATGGCTGTGGTTACGCATGTAATATAACGGCGTTAATTAAAAAATTATATATTTTTTATTTTAATGTTTATGTTCATATTAAAAAAAATATATTAAGTATAATACACAGTTAGTCAACAATGTATTTTTCAAAAGCATTGCCCCTATTGTATTTTCAAAAGCATAAATCATATCACTGAGACACAAAAAAATCAGCTCACTGATAGTCTTTATCTAATATTAAAAATACAATTAAAAAAACAAGAAAGTTGTATGGTATTGCTGTCACGAGTTTCTAATTGTTCCTCGTACAAAAACGTTCTACGCTTACTTGAAGAAGTCTTCACTTAAGAAATAATTTACAGTAAAGACTATAATCTTTTTCTTATTTCGTAAATAGAAGTAAAAACTTTTTTTCTTTTGAAAAAATAACGTTTATTACTCTATTGATATTTTCTTTACCAGTGTCCTTATTAATTTACTGATCATATCACATTTAGTCCAAGCTTTGGTCTGACTAACTGATCAACTACCAAATAATTTTGTATAACTTAGGCGTCTTTAAAGTCAGCGTAAGTCAATATTATCCATTATGTATATACAGGTTACTATTTACTATTTGTTATGACTTGTTCTCTTAAGTCAGTATGTTTAGCCACATTTTTTGTAAATATTCTTAATTTTATTTTTGACTCTACGTAAGTTGTATTGCTCTTTCACCAACCCGCATTAAGTTCAACTGTCATTTTACAGGCAGAAATATCTGATTCTCCCTGCGAAGTATTGCGTGTGTGGTTCTGGGGTTTGGTCGTCCGACAATCAGCATTCTTCACTTTGTTGTGCCCACCTTGCATAACGTTTGCAGTATGGTGTCACCTAACACAGTAATTTCACAGTTCAATTGGAATTTCAAATCATCGTTCAACAAATTTATCAAAAAAGAGAAACAATTTCGGATTTTCAGGGAATTTATGATTACGCAATGACTCGTCTTTAGATGGATTTGTTTCCTAACAATAGATAACTTAACCGTCATTGTAGAGGTAAATTATTATTTTTGTGTGCTTTTTTCTAACATTGCTGTTTATTTCGCTGTATGATTATTTAAATAAAAAATAGAGCCAAGCTGCCAAGCTGTATTGTGCGTGCTTGCATGTGTGTGCGCGTATATACATACACACACACACACACACACACACATATATATATATATATATATATATATATATATATATATATGTGTGTGTGTGTGAGTGTGAGCGCATGTGTGTGTGTGTGTGTGTGTGTGTGTGTGCACGCTCACCTGCGTGACTGTGTGTCCGCGCAGTGAAATGATGTAACTAATGTAAAAGTTAAAATTTGTGCTATGAATAGTTGAAAATGATGAAAGTTGAAAATGATTTTAAATGAAATAAAAAATACTGATTACGTGCCAGTTAAAGTTTCAGTGACACTTGATAGCAACAGTAGTTTGCAGTGTGTTAAATTCCAAAAGATAATTTTATGTGAACCAATCAAAATAATTGGGAGAGAACTAAAAAATAGATTGACAAGTAAAAAAGTGAAACATTTTTACGCAATAAAAAGAAATTAAAAATTCTGTAAATTACTAAGTTAGAATTTAAACCCTGTAAATTATATGCTCTGGAAAAGGGGAAAATATTTTCGAAGGAAATTTTTTGACGTATAAATGGTTATTCTAAACACGTTTTTTTTGTAGCAAAAGCACTGCTACAGATTATGAAAAAAAATTGTATAAATTGATTGAACAAAATTAGAGCAAAACGAATACTGTTAAACGGCTAAAAATCTAGTGGATAAAAAATAAATACAGAAAATATTTAGATTAGAAGGATTAAAGAAGGGCGATTAGAAAAAAATATAATACAATAATTAATATTCAAGTTAAAAAAATCTGTGTAAATGCACTTGAAACTTTAAATGGATTATTCATATCAACGGAAGATAAGCTAGTTTTTATTGATAACTTAATTTAATTACTTAACTTAATTTAAAAGCAAAATACTTAGAGTTATCTTTCAAATTTGAATGTATCGAGGAAAACAATAACAAATAAAATAACGTTTATAAAATCAAAATCTGGCAATAGTATCATGTGAGGTAAAATTTCGATAGATAAGGGAGAGCTAATATCTTTTGGTCTACAAAAAGCATAATACGAACAAGTCCGTTTTGCTCACAAAGGTTAGCCGTCACAATTTCATACAACTAGGAACTTATAATTAATTATAAAAAATAAGAAATTAACAAACACATTGAAAAATTACCAACAGGAAGGCATCCTAAGACAGAAACGTCGTTTAAAAAGAAAATGGTACTGGTATATTTCTTTTTTAAAATTGGTAGACCTTGAGGTGGAGAGGAATACCAGCCTGAATAAGTTAGTTTGGCACAAATGACTACAGTTGATTTTGAGATTCAGTAAGTTAAAGTAGCTTTAAAACAAGATTGAATTTCCTTAAAATTTTGTTTATAAGATTGAAATTTTAACGTTTAAAAATTAATGATGTTTATCTTTCAAGAAAAGAAGAAATGTATAAGTTATACGAATATTATGGTTTCGTTGAAAAATATAACGTTTGAAAACCGAAGAATATTGGTTACATAAATGTTTACTTTTTTTGTGTTTTAAAAGTATAGAACATATTTATTAGTATACAATGTCGATTTGGTATAACATCTCTATTAATTTTCTAGTTTAGATTAGATTAGAGACTAGATGAAGGGACAGTACAACCTCAGGCACTGCGATAGTCTGACCTATTGTGGTCATTCAAAACAAAACAAAAAATAATCTTGCGTCATATAATTATTTTGGTATTTTTCAGCTGTTTTGAAAATAACACAGGATGTAGGTATCCGAAACGGAAGCATAATTATTGTGTACTTTGTTTATAATAAGCAATATTGTTTTTGTTCTACAAAGTCATTGGTAAGTCTGCATTAGGATGAGTTACATTTGGTTACGTTTTGTGATTATATTTATCGTTTACATTATTTTAAGAAAATGTGGAAAGCGATTCGTGATACGTTTTTAATTAAAAATAACGTCTATGTCTAGCTGACGTCATAAAAGC
The DNA here is from genome assembly GCA_022606455.1 of Callitettix versicolor. Classification (NCBI taxonomy): domain Eukaryota; kingdom Metazoa; phylum Arthropoda; class Insecta; order Hemiptera; family Cercopidae; genus Callitettix; species Callitettix versicolor. The sequence goes on from JAJIZJ010000154.1 coordinate 33,074, forward strand.
GTATTTACAACAACAATTTTTTTTTTTTTTAAATTCAAATATTGTCATCTTAATTTGCATTAAAATCAGCATATATTATCATTTTAAATATCCTTCAATAATCTAAATTAACACCTGTCAACAAATTATTGCACTTTTAATGATTTAAAATGACCGCAAATTTAAAACTGTTGAACAAATTTCTCTTTTTAACAAGTATGTTTAGGATATCTTATATTTTATATATAAACTCTAGAACTCAAATAATGAAACACGTATTTCAGCCTCTTTTCCGAATTCATCCCCTAAAAAAAATAAAAATGTAGAAAATAAGGATAAATGTTTGTTTTAGAAGAAAAATATTTTGCACTGGACTTTCATAAACCTTGAAATGGCAAAAAGAAGACAAAAAATGAGGAAAAAGTGTGTAAAAGTATGAATTATAAAGATTTTTTCGTCATTTCAAGTTGAATTGAATGCTTTTTAACTTAGAAAATTATGTTTGAAGACATTTTCTGAAAACTTAATAAAAATACTCTAAAACACTAATAATGAAACACATTGTTTTCAGTTTTATCCATATTTCATTTCCTAAAGGAAAACCTACAAAATTTTATAAATACAACAACATAAATTATTTTGAAAAAAAATGAAAATATTAATTCAATAATTTTACAAAACTTCTTTCTGTTAAATTATTACAGAGTTATTTTTTTTTATAAAAAATTTTTTTTATTTAAAATTTTATATTTAAATTATTACATAATAAAGGAATAAGATTAGTTATTATCACTGGTAATTAAAAAACATGTTATCACTTGAATATTCGAGTTAATGTACCAAGTTTGAATAAAAAGTAAAATTATAGTAAATGCAGGAAATTCAAACAAAATCTCAATGTCACGTAAAGTTCATTTTGGTTTACTTTAATGGTAAACCCGTAATTTTCTTTAATTCTAATTCACTTACACTTAATTGAGTTAAGTTATTATTAACTCACTTTTAACTCGACTCTTCACTAAAAGTTCGATAACCAGGGTTTTATTGAGATGCACACGAGTTTTTTTAATACTTAAATACTAAACATATAGGCAAATCATGATCAACACATTTATATGAGTTTTGGAAAATATAGAGTTTTTGTTATTTTTGTAAGGTTATGCCACTAAGAGATCTTGAATCTTAAAAACCTAAAAATAGCTAAAGGACACATCTATATGTTAATTACACATATAGTCCTATATCAAATTTCACCCAAATAATAAATTATTCTCTGTCTACGGTAGGTTAAGAAGAATGGTGATTGTTAGATCTTCATACACTGTACGTCCTAGGGTAATAAAAAAAATGGGCAGCCTAAATATTTTGTTTATTTTGAGTTAAATGAACAACACTCATATGTTGTTCATTTTGAGTTAAATGTCAAAGAGTGAAAGTTAGTACAATTTCAGATCAATTCAATTATTTCGGTGCTTATAAGAGGTTTGTCCAATAAATACGCGAACTGGTCGAATATGGTGGCCATTACGGAGAGTTAAGCCACGTCCACTGGCCTCACGTGTTGTCTGGGACCCAATGAGCCGTCAGTGCTTGGCAGAACGTTACGCTGTGCGGATCTTGCGAGTAGAGTTATTTTTAGTTTTGCATTATTTTTTTGTTCGTCGATATGGAAATTGACCAATTCACTGAACAACGAATTAACATCAAGTTTTTGGTAAAGCTTGGTAAAAATTACCAAGAAATTGCTGAAATGTTGAGAGTTGTTTATGGTGATAATGCTATGAAGAAAACAGCCATTTTCAAGTGGATTAAGCGCTTTAAAGAAGGTCGAGAAGACGCCACGGATGATGCAAGAATTGGACGACCTTCAACCTCTTATGTGCATGAAAACATTGATCGTGTGCGGCGTCTTGTCCTTACTGATCGCCGAAAAACTGTCCGAATGATAGCTGAAGAACTAAATTTAGGAAAATCAACAGTGCACACAATCTTAACCGAGCATTTGGGCTTAAGAAAGGTTTGTGCGAAAATCGTGCCAAAACTGCTGACTCCGCATCAAAAGTTGAGAAGAGTCGAATGTGTTACTGACTGGAAAAATTCCATGGAAAATGATGTTGGATTCTTAAATAGGGTTATCACCGGTGATGAATGACTTTTTTCTATTCCCTAAATGCAAAAATGTGATGAGGTGACAGCATTGGGAAGATGTGGACACAATAAAACAAGAAACGACGAGGAGACTGAAAAGCCTGACTTCCCAGGACTTCCAAGGGTGCTTTGAAGAGTGGAAAAGAAGATGGGATAAGTGCATAGCAGTGAATGGAGAGTATTTTGAAGGGGACAAAATCAATGTAGATGAAATTTTGTAAAATAAAGTTTTTATGACCTTAGTTCGCGTATTTATTGGACAAACCTCGTATTGTACGCTTTATTCAAGACTTTACAAAATGGCAGTGGTAGGCAATATTACCACCAGATTTTCCAAATTGATGAGATCTGATTATTCCGAACTTAATGCTATGATATTTAAAACAGTTTACAATTCTGTCAACACATGTTTTTACTCATTCTTTTAAAAAAATGTAATACTTTTAAATAAACGTCACTCACCTGGATTATTCTTATAACATAAACACAACTCTGCTATCGCCGATTAAAATTAGCAAAATATATTTTCTAAAGTTTACACAATTCTCCTTGCTTACTGGTTTAACCTGAACTTAAACCGGTTTTGTTGTTTGTTCAACAGCCCGTTTGATCATAAATTTAAAGAAAGTTCACAAGAATGATTTCACAGACGCCATTCTTTATAAAAGTTATATTTTTAAAGTAAATAAAATTCTTCTTATGTTCCATACTGGCTAGCATAACCTTAATGTTCTTGTTTTTTTAGAACCACAGCCCTTATGATCCCACATTTAATAAAGTTCACAAATACTCTGACACAGGTTTCAACTCTATCAAAGTAGATTGCCTAAAGTGAACAGAATTCTCCTTGAGTTCTATACTGCTTTAACCTAACCGTAACTTTGTTGTTTTGTTCCAGGGTCCGTACAATGTTATATTTAAAGGATATACAAATGCGCTGATACAGGCGAAGACGCATTTATTTACACAACCAAATTTTATAAAATGAACAGAACCCACCTAGCTTTCAGAGATAACTTAACAGCATCGTGTGGCCTGACCGACCACATGCAAGTAATTTGATGTATTATTGGATATAGTCAAATTTTTTTCATAAAAATAAACTAATGAACAACGTGAACGGCAAAAGTGCATTCTATATGCATGTTATTTAGCAATTAAAAGTATGGTGATAAAAAATTAAACAGGCTTTTCCATTTTGAGGAAGTTTATCCGAAAATCCAGTTTTGGAGCTACTGTCAAAAAGGCCTTGAAAACATGCCTAACTTCTAAAAATCATTAACACAGATTTTTATTAAATTTTGTTCTATACGATCTATTAAAATTAATATAACAAATTCAAAATAAAAAAGAGGAATTACGTATTAGAAAGTGGATAGGAAAAATATTTTTTTCTGAGTTAATCTTCATTTCACCTATTTACTTACTGAAGATGTTTGTTTAATATTTTGTCACCATTTATTGCAGTAAAAATGGATTAATTTTTAAAAAATCACATTGTAGTGGTGTACACATAAAGTTAATTTTAAAGTGGTTTTTGATATTGTTTTTGTCACAAGAAACAGTTATTCGTTTTTTTTTGTGTTAACAATGGACTTGAGCGTGATGGATAATGGAGGTTGGAAGGATATGTTCATGCACATAAAACTGGAAAATCGTGCAATAGCTTTCACAAGATGTGCCCTGGATTCATGGAGTCTTTCGTTGAAGTTGCTAGAGTAGCTTACATGCTAGCTTACAAGCCCTATGCATGCAGTGAGTTGGTCAAATATGTCATTTTGTACTTTATTGTTGTTTCTTTTTGATATTTATATTCTGTGCCAGTTAGACTAATGTGGACGTGAGACTGGCGTTAATGAAACATGTTCCTAGCATCATGCGCCCCGAAAAATCCAACATTAAAACCAGCCCTGTAAAATGATAAACATTTAAAAAATCCTCTCCATATTAATGTTGGAACACATATTTTCGGGGTTAAAAAGTGGGTCGAACCCCAAAGAATAAACAATAATTTAAATACCTGATCACTCTTCTAGACATAAATTCTTATAATTAAAAAAAAAAAAAATTCTGTCGAATAGCATGATAGCGTCACCAGCTGTGCGAAGAAGTGCGCAGTATCGACCAGAGGTGATCATTTCAGTACAAGTTTTTTTCGAAACTAAGTTGTTTTAACTATAACTGGACCCAAACATTAAATAGCATAAGCATAACCACTCTGTATGCTTACCGCTGTCAACGGTTTTGATATTTTTTCCCATAAAGAAGCCTCTTCAAAGAAAAAACGTCTTTTATCGCTATTTCATAAAAAACAGTACAGCGCTACTTCTTAAAGTTATAACTAAAAATTTGGTATAATTTTCTTATTTTCTCAAACTTTGCTCTTATATGTAGATTCACATTTGAACTCGGTTTAAGGAATATGAAATAAAATAAATTTTACAGTTTTTGAGTAAATAAAAAAATACAAATTATCTTTTTCAGATATAAATATATTTTCTTTTAATTATTGTTATTATGAGTTCATTTAATGTTTTTTCTTACTTGAAAAAAATTGAATTAAATATGGCTAAACCATATTGAGATACTAAACGACGTTTCGGTTTTTGTCGATAGCTTAAGTACACTTTTTTATAAATTAGCGCCATTGTGCGTCTACCGGTAACGCACCTCTGTCTCATAAATAGAACAGATCTGATCACGTTAAAATTTGGCAAATTAATGTTTGTAGCGGCTCGAATCTTGAAAATATATAGACGTGGACGATAACAAATATTTAGGTTTAGTAAAGGAGAAGTAGTTTTTGCTTTTATTTATCTAGTGCTAGTTTTTTTGCACAAAAAGAATTTATTTAAAGCCTTTTTAAAATTAAAAATTTTTCATCCCCCTCGGGTGAATGAATCGGAGGTCGAAGTCTTAAAACACCTTTCAATCTGCAGCACAACTTAGAGTTCTCTGTTCTAGCCGCAGTTTCTTCCGTTGCTTTTCCCATATCGTTTACGCTGATCTTTCATCATCATTAGTCTAACTGCCATAAAATATGAATTTTATAAAAAAATTAAAATACAAAAAGAAAGAAAGAAAGAATAAATTAATTTGTACTGCGATAAAGTAATAAGTGATCATTCTTCGATAAACAAACACAAGTTGAATGATGAATTAAGTCTTCAATCCAAAGAAAAATGAAAAAAATGCTAAGAAATATATTTCTAATGTTTGACGCAAAAAAGAATTGTAAAAATAAAACAATATTTGTATATTTTAATGGATATCAAACTCTAATTAATGGAAATTATAACGCTAACAGTAAAACTATATAATCAAAATAATTTAAAATAAATATTTTTTAATAATTTCTAACGGCTACCCACCTTACCGAATATCGAAATATTGCTTAATATCGTAATTTGTTTTTTTGCAAATTTGATTCAAGTCAATCATAGGTGCCGTATACGTCATTTGAATTTAGACACATAGAGATTTGAACTTTTTAAGGATGAAAATTTGGAAACACATTTCTTTTTCTCTTCCAAAAACTAAGATAAACCTGTGTAAGACCAGCGTAGGAGGAATAGAGACAAGGAGGGGACGTCGGTACTAAGAATCACTAAAAAACCTGAAAGGTCACAGACAGCACCTGGAAGTATTATCAGAAACGAAGAGAAAAAATTAAAGTTAAAGTAATAATAAAATTAAGTGTTTTTAATATTAAACATTTAAGGCAATTTCATAATTAAATTTTTTTCATTATAATACGTTGTAAGTGTACAGAAGTTGATAAAAGGCCGTGGAACCCAGAAATGTTACTAAAGTCTACAGCTATAGATATGTAAAATGGTATAATTGTAAATTTATTAACAAATGTTAAAACGTTAGTGTTGTATTTTGATATAGAATAAAGAAAAGGTATCCTCTTACAAAATAATTTAATTAATTAAATTAGGCTATAATTATAAGCTGCAAATTAAAAAATAAAAGTACTGAAAGCGTAAACAAGGTCAGAAATATCATTTACTTTTTAAATGTAGGCAAAAATATCTGTTTCAAAATATGGTAAGAGTACGAAGTGTTTTTGAAGGAAATTTGAGAAAATAGTGAGTTTAGGGTTGGGAACGAACTCTGCAAATAGATTAATTAAGTACTTAAAGTAAAGATATGGGATAATAACAATCGCCAGACTTCAAAATTGTGTTCGGGATTTTTAGATAAAAAAGACAGTCCAAACTAGTAGGCTATAGTTTGTTCCAAAAAGAATGCAAAATTAACATTAAAATTATGAAGGAAATTTTGACACTAGTAAATAAAATTAAATTAAAATTTGTGCATGTAAAGGAAATTTAAAATGAAAAATTGCCTAATATGCACAAAACGAAATGTTATAAACAAGTTTGATTAGAGCCAAGTTGTATTGTGCATTCGTGCGTGCGAGCGCGCGTGCGTGCGTGTGCGCACGCGGGTGTGTCTGCACTTGTGTACACTGTGCGAGCGTATGTGTGCGCGCGTGGTGTGTGTGTGTGCGCACGCGGGTGTGTCTGCACTTGTGTACACTGTGCGAGCGTATGTGTGCGCGCGTGATGTGTGTGTGTGTGTGTGTGTGCGCACGCGCGTTCGCTCGTGTGGTGATCAATGAAAAATGTATCTAAACATAAAAGTTGGGCAGTGAATGTCAAGTTATGGGAATGTTTTAAATGATTTTAAATTAAATAAAAGTACTAACTATGTGCCAGTTAATGTTTCAGTGACACTAAATAGCGACACTCTGTAGTGTCAAATTCCAAAAGATAACTTTAAATTAAACAGTGAAAATAATAGGAAGATTACAATAAAAAAGATTATCAAGTAAAACAGTGAACAATTTTAAGGCAATAAGAAGAAATTAAAAATTCTGTAAATTGCCCTTTTAACATTTAAGCCTTGTAAATACTGTGCTCATAAAAAAAGGTAAAATATTCTGGAAGGAAATTTTTTGGCGAAGGATTTGTGTTTTTGAATGGGAAAGAAAAATACTATGTTTAATTGATACTTCAAAATGAAATTTTCGTCTCAAAAACATATACGAGGTGTGTTCAAAAAGTAACGAAAGTTTTTAAATTTCGCGGGCTTTATGAGTCAGATGGTCAAACATTTTTCTAATTTGTTGGTATACATGCCCTTGAAGTGTGATAAAACTTTCAGCTGTTTTCATTGTTGACTTTGTCTGTGACAGCCACTAAGGTTTGACGTGTTTTTAAAAGCTCGGCGATTTTCGTTTGTTAAAAGAAATGGATTTTTTGTATAAATTTTTTTGTAAAATTTTTTGTAAAATTTTGTATCAAATTTTACATAAAAGATGGAATAAAGTGTAACAAAAAGTGTGAAATGTTAAAAATGGCCAATAAAGAGTCTGATATGAGTAAAGCAAGAGTATACGAGTGGTATAATCGTTTCCAAGAAGGCCGTGAAGACGTTGAAGATGACGAACGACCTGGACGCCCCAGCACATCAACAACCGATGAAAAGCCGCCTCGGTGGCCTAGTGGATACCGTACTAGGCTTTCATCCCGAGGTCCCGGGTTCGATTCCCGGCGAGGGCTTGGCATTTTCATACGCTATAAATCATCCTATCGTCTGCATTAGCCCAAGTGTGCACAATAGTCTGTCGTTGAACACACAAAAAAAACAACCGATGAAAACGTGGAAAAATTAAAAGAAATGGTTATGAACAATCGTCGAATTACAACTAGAGAGGTCACTGATGATGTTGGCATATCGATTTGATCATGTCATGACATTTTTTCCAAGGCTTAGTTTAAGAAACGCAAGGGAGCACATTCGATGCAAAATTGTTGAATTTTGAACAAAAACAGCGGCGAATGGAGTCACTAAATAAAGTCAACGACGATGCAGAATTACTGAAACGTATTATAATAGGTGACGAAATTTAATTTACGGATATGATGTCGAAACTAAGGCTCAATCATCCCAGTGGAGGCATTCTGGCTCGCCAAGACCGAAAAAGGCTCGACAAGTACGGTACTAGGAAGGTTATGCTCACTGTGTTCTTCGATATTAATGGCCTAGTGCGTCATGAGTTCCTGCTACCATGTGAAACGGTCAATAAGGAGTACTACCTACAAGTTCAACGCTGTTTGCGTGAAACAATCCGAAAAAAAACGCCCGCATCTATGGAAAAACAATTCATGACTTTTGCACCAAGATAATGCACCAGATCACACTTCATTGCTTGTTCGTAAATTTTTGGCAAAAAACAGTACTGTAACGATGCCCCAGCCGCTATATTCGCCAGACATGGTTCCGTGTAATTTATTCCTATTTCCAAAAATAAAGAGAACCTTAAAGGGATGTCGTTTTACAGCCGTAGATGACATTAAAAGCGCATCGCTGAAAGAACTAAGGGATATCTCAAAGATTGAGTTTCAGAAGTTTTTCGAGGATTGAAAGAAGCGCTGGCACAAGTGCATAATCTCCAATGGGGACTATTTTGAAGGCGACAACATCAATGTAAAAGAATAAATAAACATTTTGTTCAAAAAAGTAAAATTCTCGTTACTTTCTGAACACACCTCGTAAACAAATAGTAAATGAATGAGTGTATGATATTAGACATTTAAAATGAAGTTAGTGCGCAGCCTTTTTAAATATCTGCTAAAACGTTCGGATCAAACATCGAGCTGGCGTAAAAGAATAAGTTGTCTGGTACAGTTTTGAATTACAAAAAAGTGCTACAGATTTTGATAAACCCTTGTATAAATGGTTGAAAAAGGTAGAGCAAAACGAATTGAGCATAAAGAGACCAAGAGGAAGGCATCCTGAAACAGAAACTTCGTTTAAAAAGAACATGGTACCGGAATATTTCTTTTTAAAAATTAATAGACCTTGAAGTGGGAGGAATACCAGCCTGATTAAGTTAGTTTGGCACAACTGACTACTCACTTGATTTCGAGATTCAAAAGTTACGGTAGCTTTAAACCAAGATTGAGTTTTCTTAAATTATTGCTTATTAAAATTAAACTTTTTAACGTTTATTTATTTATCATTTTTATATTTCAAGAAAAGTAGGAATTGATGAGTTATGTGAATATTTACATTTCGTTGAAAAAGATAATATTCGAAAACCGATAAAAAATATTATCTAATTCATATTATATTTCTGAAAGTTTGTGTGTTTGTTTGTTTGTTTGTTTGTTTATTTGTTTGTTTGTTTGTTTGTTTGTTTGTTTGTTATTCAATCACGCTTTAACTACTTGACCAATTGAGATGAAATTTGGTACGAATATGGTTTAAGTATCAGAGATACATATAGACCTATTCCCGTTTTATAAAACGTCATTATACTACTTACCCAGCCCAAAATAATTATCAGTTTTTAGTTTTGTGTCATGTGTTAATTGTAGTTATTTACTGGACATGTGATTTAGGTACCTGAGATGAACATAGATTCAATCCTATTTTAATAATCTTAATCTGTGTTTTATTTATTGCAAAATTATTGTTTTTAATGTAACATTTTCAATATTTTAGTTGAAATTTTTTTCAAAACTGACTTTAATTTGTTACTTTGTGTTGAATTTTCAGTATTAAATGTAAAAAAATCAATACACAGAGTGCCAATTGTAAGGTAGTATATATATTTGTGTAGGCTAATTACATTACATGAAAAAATAGTAAATATGCAGTGTAGCATAACCTATATTTTTCGATATTTTTGTTACTAAAATGCTTTATTATGTGCCCAAGAGCAAGAATCAAAAATATGAAAGCACGAGAAGTACGATAAAATCTAAAATAAAAGTAACCAACATAACCTCAAAATTGGTATCCGGCGAAAATCAGTAACGTGTTGTAAATCGGTAAAACAATAAAAATACGACTAACACGGGTTTTGGGTGATAAGAAACCAATTTTTTAAAAGAATTCTGCATAACCAAACTGACACGGTTGTTAGGCCTAACAAGGTGATTCATGAAAAAACCTTTATATTTTTTAAAAAAATAGCCTACTATATATCCTGACACGGTTGTTAGGCCTAAAACGGTGATGCGTGAAAAACCTTTAAATTTTTTTAAAGAATACTACATATCCTAACTGACATGGTTGTTAGGCCTAACACGGTGATGCTTGAAAAAACCTTTACATTTTTTTAAAGACTACTACGGTTGTTGGGCCTATCATGGTGATGTGAAAAAACCTTTATTTTTTGAATACTACATAATCTAATTGACATATCCTAACTGGTTGTTAGGCCTAACACTGTGATGTGTGAAAAACATAACTGATACGGATGTTGAGCCTATATGATTTTTAAAGAAACTACATATCCTAACTGATACGATTGTTAGGCCTATCACGGTGATGTGTAAAAAAACCTTTACTTTTTAAAGAATATTATATAACCTAATTGACACGGCTGTTAGGCCTAACACGGTGATGCGTGAAAAACCTTTATATTTTTTAAAGAATACTACATATCCTAACTGACACGGTTGTTGGGCCTATCACGGTAATGTGTGAAAAAACCTTTATTTTTTTAAATAGTACTGAAAACCTTAACTGACACGGTTGTTAGGTCTACCATGGTAATGCGTGAAAAATACTTTATAGTTTTTTAAAAGAATACTCCATAAGCTAACTAACATGGTTGTTATGCCTAACACGGTGATTCATTAAAAAACCTTTATTAATTTTTTTTTTTTTAAATAGTACTTATAACCTAACTGACACGGTTGTTGGGCCTAATAAGGTGATGCATGAAAAAACCGTTATATTTTTTTAAAGAGTAACTTAACTAACACGGTTGTTAGGTCTAATACAGTGATGCGTGAAAAACCTTTATATTTTTTAAAGAATACTAGGCTACATATCCTAACTGACACGGTGGTGCGTAAAAAAACCTTTATATTTTTTTAAAGAATACCACATATCCTAACTGACATGGTTGTTGGGCCTATTATGGCGATGTGTGAAAAAACCGTTATTATTTTTAAAGAGTACTTTAAACCTTAACTGACACGGTTGTTAAGTCTAACATGGTGATGTGTGAAAAAAACCGTTATTTTTTTTAAAGAGTACTCCAAACCTTAACTTACAAGTTTGTTAGGCCATGGTGATGCGTGAAGAATCTTTATATTTTTTTTAAAGAATACTGCATAAGTTAACTAACATGGTTGTTAGGCCTAACGCGGTGATGCATTAAAAAACACCTTTATTTATTTTTTAAAAAAGAGTACTCCAGAACGTAACTGACACGGTTGTTGGGCCTAATACGGTGATGCAGGAAAAAATCTTTAATTTTTTTAAAGAGTACTCCATAACTTAACTAACACGGTGGTGCGTTAAAAAAACCTTTATTTTAAAAAAGAAATTACACCATAACCTAACTGACACAGTTGTTGGTCCTAACACGGTGATGCGTGATCTTTAATGTACGAGTATAGAGTATCGAGTAGCAAAAATGTAGCCTATATTTCTTGGCCGAAAACCATAAATCGTATAATATTGTAAATAGAAATATATTAAAATGAAATGATCTATTCTGATTTTGAAAATCGACTATAAATTTTATAGCCTACATTATAATTGCAGGCAAAGCCGCAACGGGTAACAGCTAGTGGTAAATAAATTGTTACGTTTTTTTGTTTTAAAAATGTAGAACATATTTATTAGTATTCAATGTCGATTAGTCATAATATCTCTATTCATTTTCTAGATTAGGTTAGATTAGAGTCTAGATGAAGATATAATACAACCTTAGGCATTACAATTGACTGACGTATTGTGGTCATTCAAAACTGAACAAAAATGTTCTTGCGACATATTATTATTTTGGTTTTTAATCAGCTGTTCTGAAAATAACACAGGATGTAGGTATCCGAACAGGAAGCATAATTATTAGGTATTTTGTTTATAATAAGCAACAATGTTATTGTCCTACAAAGTCATTCGTAAGTCCGAATTACGATGAGTAACATTTGGGTACGTTTTGTGATTATATTTATCGTTTGCCTTATTGTAGGCAAATGTAGAAAGCGATTCGCGGTAAGTTTTTAATTAAAAATTACTTCCATGTCTAGCAGACGTCATAAATGCATATTTAAAATAATATCGTACTGTATTTTGAAATTCTGATATGGCCATCTAAATCAGCATTAAAGTTTGCATATATTAGCATTTTAAATTACTCACGAAATTCTAAATTAAATCCTGTCAACAGTCAAATTAATGCATTTTTAATGACTTGAAATTACCCCATTTTAAAATTATTGAACAAATTTAGCTTGTTCAGAACTATGTTTAAGCTATTTTATAAAATCTACGTATAAATTCTGTGAAACAAATACTGAAACACGTATTTTAGACTTTTTTCCGAATTCATTCTATAAAAGAATAAAAATGTAAAAAATAAGTGTAAATGTTTGTATTAGAAAGAATATTTTTCACTGCACTTTCTTAAACCTAAACAAAAATATTCTAAAAAAACTATGAATCATATTTCATTAAAGCATTTTCCATAATTCTATTTTTAAAAACACTTAGTAAATTGGTCCTGATTGAAAAATTGTTCCAACCAAAAAAAAAAAGCTATTTGAGATGGAGACTTGAGATTTTGAAAATATTCATATTATTAAGTAATCATGCACAAAGATAGGATTTTATAATATTTAATCCCTAACTGGTTTAAAAAGGGTAAACATATTTTTGTTGGAAGGAATATGGTTTTTTCGGGTTTTTTGAAACCTAACATAAAATACTCTGGAATACAAATTATGAAACACGTATGTCACTATTTTCTGTTTCATTGGGGGAAATATATGTATTACATTTCCTTTAATTTTTTTCGGTTAAACACTTTTTTCTAATTTTTTTCATAATTCATATTCTGAAGGGGCAAAAACAGAAAAATAAGAGGGAAAATTGTGTAAAACTTTGAATTACAAAGATTTTTTCCTTCCCTTTACGGAGTAAATGCTTTTCCTTTCGAAAAATATGTTTAAAGAAATTTTCTGAATACTTAACAAAAATACTCTACGAAACAATAATTGAATCACATTTATTTCAGGATTTACATATTACATTTCCAAAAGGAAAAGGTGTGCAATGGCTGCAAATATTAGAAAGAATAGTTTTGTCAACAGATTTGCTTTAATATAACAAAACAACTGTGAAAAATAGATTTCAACATTTTTGAGATTTCGTACCTCAAAAGGGTAAAAATGGAGTATAAAGTGCAGGATATTAATTCTTTTATGCCTATAGAGTGAAGCAAAATTATTTTTAAAATCTAGATTTAATGTTTATTAACATAAATACTGTAGGATATAAGGCATATTTCGACATATTACAAAATTCAGTCCCTATAAGGGTAAAAGAGATTATAAAAATGTGAATTACAAAAAGTATTTTTCACAATATTTACTTGAAACTTGGAAACAAAAATGGAAATACAAATACTTGAACATATATATAATATATGTTATATATATATATAATACTGATATATATATATATATCAGTAGTTTTCAGAAATCATTTATTAATGCCGTGAAAGAGATGTATATAAAGTTACAATTAGGAAACTTTTCTACAGTTCAAATATCAAGATATAAATGTATTACATCATTTAAAAAATGGCTTTATGAGAAGGAATTTTTATTATTAATATTTGTAATATAAAAGAATAGATGCTTATATGGAATGAAATTCATAATAAATGGTAATGGGTTTGAAACAATTATCTTAGTTTTCAAAAAATTAATAATTTGACAGAGTTCCCAATAAAGTATCATGGTAATGAGATTTTGGATATTCTAATTCAAAAGCAACATGCTTGAATTTAATAAAATGTATTTTGGTTATGATATTTTTTGGTATCCACTCAAAAATTAGGATAAACATACTTTAATTTATATATGTTTTACGTAAATATACTATTACTTTACTGAAACATTATAAGTAACTCTGGCAAAACCGTGACGGGTAATTTTAGTACACACACACACACACACACACACACACACACACACACACACACACACACACACACATATATATATATATATATATATATATATATATATATATATATATATATAACATAAAATTCCAGATATATAACATGTTGCTCATTTTGAATCGATATTCTGTAATAAAAAGTGTATAAAAACCTACTAAATTTTATAAATACCATAAAAATATTATTTAAAAATATTCTGAATAAAACAATTTAATAATTCTACAAAATTTCTCTCTGTTAAATTTGTTTTATAATAACAGAATGCTAATGTTAATAATATTGTTTATTCAAAAATTTGTTGTCACTTGAATATATGTACCAATTTTTGAATAAAAAGAAAAATAATAGTAAATGCAGGAAATACAAACAAAAACTCGATGGCGCTTAAAGTTCAATCTCGTTTACGTTAACTTTAAACCCGTAAATTTCTTTTATTCGGTATTTCATTCACTGAATTGAGTTATAAAACTTAAACGACTTTTTGGTTTTCACTGAAAGTTCAAAAACCAAGGGCTTTTTTTGAAGTACATGAGTTTCTTTATACTTAAAAACTAAAAATGAAGCAAATTGTGATCAACAAGTTTATACGTGGTTTGGAATGTATAAAGTTTGTATTATTTTTGAAAGATTATGACATTAAGAGATCTTAAAATTGAAAAAACAAAATAGCTAAAAGACATATCTTTCTGTTAGGAAATTACAACTGGAAGCGTATATCAAGTTTCACTCGAATAAAAAATACTCTTCTATCTATGATTGGTTTAAAAAACAACGATGATTGTTAGATCTTCATGTTTTCAGTACATCGTGAGGTAATAAAAAACTTGTCAACCCGAGAATAAATCGTTGGTATTTATCGATTAAGGGTCAGAGAGTCAAAATAAGTACAATTTCAAATCGATTCAATTATTTCGGAGACTAAATTTTACTCTATAATTAAGAGTTTACAAAACCGCAGGTAGGCCTATATATGCAACTCTTACCAAATTTCCCAAACTGAATAGAACTGATTATTCCGAATCTAATGATATGATATTTAAAACGGTTTACATTTTTGTCGCCACATGCTTTTACTCCTTCGTTTACCAAAATGTATTACTTTTAAATAAACATCACTCACCAGGATTGTTCTATAATATATTATCTGTGTTATTGCCGCTTCCAATTAGCAAACTATATTCTTTAAATTATACATAATTCTCTTATCTTACTGGTTTAATCTGAAATTAACTCTTTTGTTGTTTTATTTTACAGCCTGTATGATCATAAATTTAAAGAAAATTCACAAATACTATTTATCTAACAGACGCCACTCTTTATCAAACTATATTTTTAAAGTAAATAAAATTCTTCTTACGTTCCATACTGGCCTAACATGGCCAATATTTTCTTTGTGAGACTTTCGACACCCCTTTTTCCATACGGGTTTTACAAGGCTACCATTACCATATAAGAGGACAAGAAGGTCCTCCCGTGCTTCATCTTTGAGGAGGAAGTGGTTCCGATAACCAAAGGCACATTTTAAACGTAAATTTGTATTGTGTGGTTCCAACTGTTTTTTATTAAAAGATAAAACTTTATTTGTTATATATATATATATTATTTATTTATTTATATTCATATTATTAGACAGTAAAGTGAATGTAATAATTATACAAGAGTAAACAATCTCGATAATTTTTAATTATTAAAAAATGTTGGCAATTAAGTGAAACGAAAATTTAACTAGAGAAACGATGAAGGAATCAGGGTTCATTGCTTTTTTGTTGTGGTACAATTATTTTACTGATTTTATTGCTGAATTAAAAGTTTACACAAATGATATTAAAGAAAACGGACATCTGTAATATAATTATGACAATAGGAAACATCGTTCTTACACAGTATACCACACTGTGAATAATTTATATTAACTATACAATTGTGATGGCTGTGGCTACGCATGTAATACAACGGCGTTTATCAATAATTGTTATATTATGTATTTTAATATTTATATCCATAATTAATAAAATAAATATTAAATATATAAATACAGTTGGTCAACAACGGATTTGAAATCATTGCCTCGCCATTGTGTTTTCAAAAGCAGAACTCATATCACTGAGCCTCAAAACAATCAGCTCTTAATACTGATAGCCTTAAACTAACACTAAGTATACTAATAAAGTGTATACGATAAGAGTGTTGTATGTAACTGTTGTCACGAGTTTCTAATTTGATCCTCGTACAAAATGGTTTTAGGATCGCTTGAAGAATTCTTCACTTAAGAAAAAATTTTCAATAGAGTCTCTTATATTTTTCACAGCCGTAAATAGAAGTGAAAACTTTTTTTCTGTTAAAAAAATAACAGTTTTTACTCTACTAATATTTTTCCTCATAACGTCTACAGCCAATAATGACTCTTATTTATTTCTTATACATACATACTTATCACTCAGATCTCTGTAAATTATTATTTATTGCAAAAATACTAATAGGAGAACAAGAAATTGTTTTCAGCTCTGCTTGTTGCTATATTATTGACTGTACAAAACACCCTCTGGATATGTTTATTTATTGGGAACTCGGTGGTCGAAGTAGTAAAACACCGTTCAATCTGCTGTGCAACTTAAGGTTCTCAGTTCTAGCCGCAGTTACTTCCGTTACTTTTCTGTTAACGTTTACGCTTATCCTTCGTCCTCATTTGTCTAACTGCCATAAAGTATGGACGATAAGAAATAATAAAAATAAAAAAAAAAAATGAATGAAAAAATGCAAATTTAATTTTGTACAGTTAATTTCTTTGGTGTGTCGAATGTCTTATAAACTCTTTCCTTCCTAGATATACAGAATAATTATAGATCCCAATGTTTTATTCACCTGGTCATTTTAATGTTAATTTACTGATCACATCACACATTGTTCAAACTTTAGTTTGACTAGCGGAATAACTACCAAGTAATTTTGTATAACATAGGAATCAATATTATCTATTTATTTGTAATTTATATACACGTTACTATTTTCTATTTTTATAACTTGTTCTCTTTATTCAGTAATTTTGACCAATTTTTTGTAGATCAGTGACTATCTTCAAATAGGAACTGAAGAAATCATTTTCGCATATTCATACAGTTCTTATTAATTTGATTTTTGACTCCTATAAGAGAAAAGTTTAATTTCTCTTTCACCCACCCGCATTAGGTTCAACAGTCTTACAAACAAGTGGTTAATTCTACTTTATTCTTCGAAGTATTGCGTCTGTTGTTTTAGTCTTTGGTCGTCCAACATACACTGTTGTTCACTTTGTTGTGCCCTCCTTTCATTGTTCTTCTTCTCTTTCATCTTTTTACAATTACAATAATTTGTTCGAAAACACAAAAAAATAACATAGCTTGTTTTTCACAACATGATTTAAAACGTGTTATAGCTTATGAGCAGTTCAATGAAATCAGCTGATCTCTACGAATTAATATATAACATATGATCTATTAATAAAACTATCAAAATTAAATTAAAAATTATTTTATATACATAAATTGGTGAATTTTCTTCTTAGTTTCTGTAGTGTAGTGGTTATTACGTTTTCTTGACTAATGCAAGATCCAGGTTCGATTATGACGGTACACCGTAATTTTTAATTATACTTAATGTAATATGAGACTTGCGAAGCGCAAAATATACTCTTATATATCGATATAAACATGATCTCCACATCACGCGCTCTGCGAAATCCAATATCACAGCCTAATCATTGTAACCTAATCATTGTAATAATGATAATTATTACAAAAATCCACTCCATATTATTAACGTAATTTTATGAATTATCCTTATTTCACCAATTTCCGTAATTATCCTTATTAATTTACTGATCATATCACATTTAGTCTAAGCTTTTTCTGACTAACTGATCAACTACCAAATAATTTTTTATAACTTAGGCGTCTTTAAAGTCAGCGTGAGTCAATATTATCCATTATGTATATACAGGTTACTGTTTACTATTTGTTATGACTTGTTCTCTTTAAGTCAGTATGTTTAGCCACATTTTGTGTAAAAATTCTTAATTTTATTTATGGCTCAACGTAAATTTTATTGCTCTTTCACCCACCCGCATTAAGTTCAACTGTCATTCGTACAGGCGGAAATATCTGCTTCTTTCTCCGAAGTATTGTTTCTGTGGTTTTGGTGTTTGGTCGTCCAACAATCAGCATTGTTCACTTTGTTGTGCCCCACCTTTCACAACGTTTGCAATACGGTGTCATCTAGCAAAACAACTTCACAGTTCAATTGGAATTTCAAATCATCCAACCATCGTTCAACAAATTAATCAAAAGTTGAAACAATTTCGGATTTTCACGGAATTTGTGATTACGCAGTGACTCGTCTTTAGATTGATTTGTTTCCTAACAACAGCTAACTTAACCGTCATTGTAGAGGTAAATTATTATTTTCTGTGCTTTTTTCTAACATTGCTCTTTATTTCGCTGTATGATTATTATTTCAAACAACTTTATTATAATATGCAGTCGAACAAAACGCACACACACACACACACACAACACATATATATATATATATATATATATATATATATAGTTGGCTTGTCCCTTAGTACAACTTTCTGACGATAAAGCACATAATTTTATTAATTCTGTATATTAAAAAAACTTTAAAACCTGTTTTAATTTTCTTTCGATTTACTCTTACACGGTAAATTTTATTTTTAATTCTGTAAAAAGATTTATGAATTATGAATCTTCAGCTATGAATTGATTTCAGAATTTCAGATTTCAGAATATTTCTAAAACAGTTTGTAGTTATATTGCCAACCAGATTATTTAGCAAATTACATTTAATTTGAATAATATTAAATTTACACAATATTGCACAAAATTAAGTTATAAATATAAATAAAGATATTTAAGACATTAAAAAAACGATTTTATATTTTTAAAAGTCTTATAAATCGATTTCCAATCCGTTTGAGAGCCTAGAGTTTTTTGTTGTGTTTAATGTTTCCTTTGAAGTTCCTTACATATTGTCCAGTTCATTGCACCAAGAGTACCTACGTAATTAAGAATTGGTTGTTTCATCTCACTAACGCGACCCCAGTGTTTCGTATGCATTTTACAAAATCACCTATAGCGTCTTGGAGAACGGGCAGAGGCTCAAATGTTTCGCCTTGGATGTGGAAGTGATGCTAAAAGACAAAAAAGAGCAGCAAAAGAAACATAATGTTATCAGTTACCAGATTGATAAAGTTTTATTGGTTCATGGTTTTCAGAAATGTAGCCAATTACTTAATTTAATGGATCTTCAGCAGAGGGAGCTAGTCGGTGGGTTGCTGGAACTTATTAGGGGCACCAATCTGCTGAACTAGGTATTTAAGATGTATTTAGTTGCACAATAGATCAGTTGATCGCAGTGCCAGGGGTTGAATTATCCCTTCCTCTAGTGTTAATCTAATCTAATCT
The DNA here is from genome assembly GCA_022606455.1 of Callitettix versicolor. Lineage (NCBI taxonomy): Eukaryota > Metazoa > Arthropoda > Insecta > Hemiptera > Cercopidae > Callitettix > Callitettix versicolor. The sequence continues at coordinate 52,673 of JAJIZJ010000154.1, forward strand.
AAATAGCACAATATAATACACAATTTAAAAAATTTACAAATTTCATTAACCGTTTTTCAATACGTATTGAGAGAATAAGTTTAATCGAATATCATAAATGCAATAAAAATTATATAACTTTCTCATATTAATTTTTTCTCTATACGAATCCGACTGGAAGGCTTATGACAAAAACAACTGAATGATGTTCTGATAATATCGTAATATAAGGTTTCATGAACCCAATTTCGCTGAAGTTAGCCGTTTGTTTAGTCTTCAACAATGGGCAAAGGACAGACATCCAACTTTTTCAGGACTAGAATCGCACATATGCGTTCAGTTATATCATTTCACACTTTTTTCATTTAGTTAATGTGACACAAAGAAAGTAAAAAATATAGATCTAATAAAATCTCAATTTTTGTTCTCGTTGACAAAATTTTGTGTTTAGTGTGTACAGTAATAAAGAAAAAAGTAACCATTCTTTTATAAACAACACTCAAGTAGAATTATGAAATAAATATTAAATCCAAAAATAAATTTAAAAATGCAATGCTCAGAAATACATTTCTAATGTTTGACGAAAACAAGTACTTTCAAAGTAAAAAAAAATATCTGCGTATTTTATTGGATGTAAGAGGATAACTTATGGAGATAATAATGTTAAGAGTAATACTGTTTTTCCTTAATAATTTAAAACAAAAATTTTTTTATTATTTCTAATGCCTGCCCACCTTACCGAGCTTACTATCGAAATTGTGTTTTTTACAAGTTTGATTCAAGTCAATCTTAGGTGACGTCATTTGGATTTAGAAACAAATAGGTTTAAAATCTTTAGAGATGGAAATTTGGAAACACATTTCTTTTTCACTTCCAATACCTAAGATAAACCTGTGTAAGGCCAGTGTAGGAGGAAGAGAGACAAGGAGGGGAATGTCGGTAAGAATCACTAAGAAACCAGAAAGATTATAGACAGCACCAGGCAGGAATTTCAGAAACGAGGAGAAAACATTACAGTTAAAGGGATAAACAAATTAAGTGTTTTTAATACTAAACATTTAAGGCAATTTCATAATTAAAATGTTTGATTATAATAAGTTGTAAATATACGTAAGTTGATAAAAGGCCGTGGAACCCAGAAATGTTACTAAAGCTACAGCTATAGATATGTAAAATGGTATAATTGTAAATTTATTAACTAATGTTAAACCTTTAACATTTTATTTTTATATATAAAAAAAAAAACGTTTAGCCTAATACTAAATAAATTAAAATATAAAATTAGGCTATCGTTATTAACTACAAATTAAAAAATATAAATACTGAAAGCGTAAACTATGTCAGAAAAATCAAATTCTTTAAAGAATGAAGGGAAAACATCTGTTTCAAAATATAGTAAGAGTAAGAAGTATTTTTGTAGAAAATTAAAAAAATAATAAGGTTAGGGTTGGAAGGAATGTACTCTACAAACAGATTAATTAAGCACATAAAATTAAGAATTAGGCTTACAGCAATCGCCAGACGTTCCAACGATGTGTTGTGGAGTTTTAGATAAATAAAGCAGTCCAGACTAGTTTCGTTTGTTCCACATGAATGTAAAATTTTCATTAAAATTGTGAAGGAAATTTTGACTTTAAAAATGAAATTTAAATAAAATTTGTGTGTGTAAAAAAATTTAAAATGAGAACTTGTCTAAAAAGCACAAATCGAAATGTTAGAACAAGTTTGATAGAGCCAAGATTTATTGTGCATGCGTGTGGGTGTCGGTGTGCTTGTGCGCGTGTATATATATATATATATATATATATATATATATATATATATTTATATGTGTGTGTGAGTGCGCAAGCGCTCGTTAGCTCGGGTGTGTCCACGCAGTGAAATGATGTATCTAATGTTAAAAGTTGTGCTATGAATATATGATAGCTGACAATTCTGTAAATTAAAAAGTTAGAATTTAAGTCTTGTAAATAATGTGCTCTTGAAAAAGGGGAAAATATTTTCGAAGGAAATTTTTTTAAAGAATGTATGATTATACAAAACGGTTTTCTTTGTTGCAAGGATTTTGATTTGCCACAGATTTTTAAAAAACTTGTATAAGTTGATTGAAAAAAGTTAGAGCAAAACGAATTGAGCAAAAAAGGACCAACAGAAAGGCATCCTAAGACAAAAGTTTCGTTTAAAAAGAATATGGTATCGGAATATTTCTTTTTAAAAATTGGTAGAACTTGAAGTGGATAGGAATACCATCGTGAATAAGTTAGTTTGTGCACAACTGACTCTTCACTTGATTTTGGGATTCGATTAGTTAAGGTAGCTTTAAGCCATGATTGAATTTTCTTAAAATATTATTTATTAAAATTAAACTTTTTAACGTTTAATTATTTATCATTTTTAACTTTCAAGAAAAGTATGAATTAATGAGTTATATGAATATTTAGGTTTCGTTGAACAATATAATTTTTGAAAACCGAAAAAAAATATTATGACAAATAAATTGTTACGTTTTTTGTGTTTTAAAGTATAGAACATATTCATTAATATTCAATATCGATTAGTCATAACATCTCTATTCATTTTCTAGATTAGATTAGATTAGAGACTATGAGACTATGAAGGGATAGTACAACCTCAGGCACTGCGATAGTCTGATATATTGAGGTCATTCAAAACAAAACAAAAAATATTTCTGCCACATATAATTATTTTGATTTTTTTATCAGCTGTTCTGAAAATAACACAGGATGTAGGTATCCGAATAGGAAGCATAATTATTGTGTACTTTGTTTATAATAAGCAACAATGTTATTGTCCTACAAGTCATTTTTAAATCCGATTTAGGATGAGTAACATTCGGGTACATTTTGTGATTATATTTATCGTTTGCATTATTGTAGGCAAATGTGGAAAGCGATTCGCCGTAAGTTTTTTATTTCAAAACAACTTCCACGTCTAGTTTCAATTTGAAATTCCGATATGGCCATCTAAATAAGAATAAAAATCTGCATGTATTAACATTTTAAATTACTCTCAAAATTCTAAATTTAATTCTGTCAACAGCCAAATAAATTAACTTTTATTGACTTGAAATGACGACCATTTTAAAACTATTAGACAAAATTTCGCTTTTTAACAACTATGTTTATCTTATATTTTACGTATACACTCTGGAACACAAACAATGAAACACGTATTTTAGCCTTTTTTACGAATTCATCCCCTAAAAGAATAAAAAGGTAAAAAATAAGTGTAAATGTTTGCATTAGAAAGAATATTTTACACTGGATTTTCTTAATCCTTAAGAAAAAACTCTAAAACTCAAAGGATGAAACATTTATAAAGCATTTTCCATAATTAATCCTCTAAAGGTTTCAAAAAACCCTTAGTAAATTGGTACGGACTGAAATTAACGTCTGACCGATTTCAGATATTATAGTATATAGACTTGAAAATATTTTGACAATATTCATTTTATTACGTAATGCACTTAAAATTGTTTTTATAAAACAAATTAATTTTAGTTAAAATTTAAAATTATTTTTGTTGGAAGACAAGTTTAGAAGTGTCAATTATTCATATAATAGTCTGGAATACAAATTATGACACGTATTTTTAGTTTTATTGTGGGAAAAAATTATCGCATTTTCTTGACTTTTTTTCCAAAAACAGGTGTGTTTCATTTTTTTCCATAATTCATAATTTAAAGAAACAAAATGGGGTAAAAAAAGGGAAAATTATTTACAAGTATGCATTACAAATATTTTTTTTTCATTTTACGGAGTGAATCTTTTTAGCTTTCGAAAAATATGTTTGAAGACATTTTCGGAAAAACTAATAAAAATACACTAAAACAGAAATAGAGAGACACATTTATTTCTGGATTTTCCATATTATATTTCCTAAAAGAAGGGTGTGTAATGATTGCATAAGATAGAATATTTTTGCCAACAGATATTCTTTCTAATATAAAAGAATAGTGGCTCATATAGAAAGAATTTCATAATAGCTGGTAAATGAGTTGAAACCATTTTCTTAGCTTTCAAAAAATTATTAAATTCACAGATAATTTTTCAGAGGAACGCTTAATAAGTTATAAATATGTTTGTCCTGGAAGCATAGAAATTCCTGAGGTTAGGAGCATACCTACAGCATTCAGTATTACTTTCAAACTAAATAAAATGTTTTAAAAAATGATTATCTAAATATAAATTATAAATAATCTATTCTTTTAAATAAATGTTTAACAGATTTAATAAGAAACCTGCTTTTATAATACGAATTGTTCATACATTAGTATTATATTATAATAAATGTATAGATTATTTATATTATATTATATTATATAGTACTAGCTGTTACCCGTTGCGGCTTTGCCTGCAATTATAACGTAAGCAATAAAATTTATAGTCAATTTTCAAAATCAGAATAGGTCATTTCATTTTAATATATTGCTATATATAATATTATATGATTTATGGATTTCGGCAAAGACATATCAATTTTTGCTACTCGATACGCTAAAACAGGGTCATGTCATATTTTATTAAAATACAGTATTATTAAAAAGTCATTATTATACAATTAAACTGGAATAGTATTGTGTTTATCTCAGATACCTAAAACGTGTTCACACCAAATGTAATCTCATTTGGTCCAGTAGTTAAAGTGTATTTGAATAACAAACAAATAAACAAAAACAAACTTTCAGAAATATAATATGATTAGCTGTTACCCGTCACGGCTTAGCCCGCAATCATAATATACATTAAAGATCATGCATTACCGTGTTAGGACCAACAACCGTGTCAGTTAAGTTTTAGAGTACTCTTTAAAAAAAATTAAGGTTTTTTTCCTGCATCACCGTTTAACCCAACAACCGTGTCAGTTAGGTTTGGAGTACTCTTTTTAAAAAAATAAATAAAGGTTTTTTTAATGCTTCACCTTGTTAGGCCTAACAACCATATTAGTTTGCTAATGGTGTATTCTGTAAAAAAATATAAAGATTTTTCACGCATCACTATGCTAGGCCTAACAACCGTGTCAGGATATGTAGCCTAGTATTTTTTTAAAAAATATAAAAGTTTTTTGACGCATCACCGTGATAGGTCCAACAACCGTGTCAGGATATGTAGTACTCTTTAAAAAAATATAAAGGTTTTTTCACGCATCACCGTGTTAGTTAAGTTATGGAGTACTCTTTAAAAAAAATATAAAGTTTTTTTCCATGCATAATCGTATTGGGCCCAACAACCGTCTCAGTTAGGTTATGGAGTACTCTTTTGAAAAAAATAAATAAAGGTTCTTTTAATGCATCACCGAGTTAGGCCTAACAACTATGTTAGTTAGCTTATGGAGTATTCTTTAAAAAAATTTAAAGATTTATCACGCATCACTATGTTAGGCCTGACAACCGTGTCAGTTAAGGTTTGGAAACTCTTTAAAAAAATAAAAGTTTTTTTCACACATCACAATGATAGGCCCAACAATCATATCAGTTAAGATATGTAGTATTCTTTAAAAAATATAAAAGTTTTTACACATCACCGTGTTAGGCATAATAACCGTGTCAGTTAATATACTTAGTATTCTTTTAAAAAATTTAAAGGTTTTTCACACATCACCGTGATAGGCCTAACAACCGTGTCAGTTAGGATATGCAGTATTCTTTAAAAAATATAAAGGTTTTTACGCATCACCGTGTTTGGCCTAACAATCGTGACAGTTAGGATATGTAGCCAAATAATCTTTAAAAAATATAAAGGTTTTTCACGCATCACCGTGTTAGGCCTAACAACCGTGTCACTTAGGTTATGCACTATTCTTTTAAAAAATGGGTTTCCTATCACCCAAACCCGTGTTAGACGTATTTTTATTGTTTTACTGCTCTGTAGATCTGTAAAACAATAAAAATAAATCTTAAATCAATACAACACGGTACCGATTTTCGCCGGTAGCAATTTTGAGGTTATGTTGGTCACTTTTATTTTCGATTTTATCGTACTTCTCCTGCTTTCATATTTTGGATTCTTGCTTTTGGGCACATAATAAAGCATTTTAGTAACAAAAATATCGAAAACTCAATAGATGCTGCACTGCATATTTACCATTTTTTCATATAATGTAATTACACAAATATATATACTACCTTACAATTAAAGTATCCTAATAACATTGTATATAATATATATATTCTGCACTCTGCTTTAAAAACATTGAATAGTCTTAAATGAAAAATACCATATTGTGATTATTAGATGAAAATGTAACATTAAAAACAATTCTTTTGCAATAAATAAAACATATATTAAGATTTGTAAAATGGGATTTGATCTATGTCCATCTCAGGTGCCTAAATCTCATGTTCAGTAAACAGTAATTAAACCTAACTATAGTTAACAGATGTTACAAAACTAAAAACTGATAATAATTTTGGGCTGGGTAAGTAGTATAATGACGTTTTGTAAAACGGGAACAGGCCTATATGTATCTCTGATACTTAAACCATATGCGTACCAAATTTCATCTCAATTGGTCCAGTGGTTAAAGCGTGATTGAATAACAAACAAACAAACAAACAAACAAACACACAAACTTTCAGAAATATAATATGAATTAGATTATATTATACTGACTCGCAATGTATTCTAAATTAATAATTGCCCGGCCACCAACCGCGGGCTCCACCAAACGCGGGCAGCAATGAACATTAGAACGTTAGAAAACTTTTCCACCAATTTATCCGATAACCGTAATATTTTACGTCGTATAAAGTCGTTCGTACTTTACACAAACTACCTCGTAACAAATTTTAAAACAATCGGTCAAAGCGGTCAAAACGGTGTAACACAAATCAAATGCCGAACAGTCTAGTTGAAAACCTCGCCTATTATACTTTCGAAAATAATAACCGTATTAGATCATTAAACATAGAATATATACTTTCCCTTCAATATTTACTATTTAACTACCATTGAATAAATTTTGTCTTCAAACACCATATGTTTCTGGGTCATGCTGCTACTAAAACCATTTTCGATAAATTTGTATATAGATCAGTGGAATCTTTTACGAGTAAGAGGTTATCTACAGACAGAAAGACATGCACACAAATTGTAATGCTCTTTTGGTTTTACCTACGGACCTACAAAAAAAAACTTTAATTGCAGTCGTTTTTTATTTATTTCCAAATATTAAATTTCTTTATTTCAAATTTCCTTCGGCGACTTCGGACAAGCCTATATGAATTTTCCTTTTTCTATGGTAAAAATTTGAATAGCCTATATATGTTCTAATTAACTGATATTAAGAAAATAAGCCGACTTTTTGTTATTAGCTTCTTTAATAATTTCTAGTGGAAATAGCAACATATTATGTATACTTATAAGCATATTCTTTTTAATACATGTTGTCTTTCTTTTAAACCTATTTTACGTAATTTAACTCAGTGTGAAGCAGTTTGTGAGTAGGATACTAGTCGTTTATATTGTACTTGTTCTTTATTGTATAAAAGCCAAAAAAAATAGTACAACTACAGAGTCTATTTTATTTTGTTTTTGTAAATGTGTTTTTTTTAGATAGAAAAGGTTTTTTCAAACCATTTTTAAAGAGTTTTAGCAAATATTTGTAAGTTTTGTTGATATTGTTAGTTTTAAAATTAGTTAATAAGTAGCCAATATACTGAATTTATTTACTGTTAGTTAACTCGTTTCATTAATGCAACCTGTAAAACTTTCAGTTTGAAATAACTCTAAAACTAACCATTAGAAAAAAACATGTTTTTCACCCCTTCAGAACACCATAATGAAATAAATACATAACAACATCAGTTATATTTGGGATCTATTTTTGGTAGTTTGACTGTTTAAGGCGGAATAAGAAATTTTAAATATAGTTTTTTTCCATCCTATTTAAAAAAAGAAGGATATGTAAATTAGATTTGTTATAACATTTATAAAAAACAATTTTTGGTAAATGTTTATGTAAAATTCATAGTAAAATTTGTTTTAATGTCAAACTTTAAATATGCTTTTCCTTATTTTAGAACAGAATAATTTATTCTAAATTTAGTTTTTCCACCCGATTTTAAAAACAAAAGAAACACAAATAAATTAAATTTGTTATAACATTATAAAAAACGTCATTGTAAATGTTTTTGTAAAATGGATAGTTTAAAGTAATTTTAATTTCAAAACTTTAAATTCCTACCATTATGAAAGGAGTTTCGTTACAATAATGAAACTTAACAGTTATTGAAACTAACCTATTACTTACGTTTAGTCAATTGTAAAAAAACCGTTTTTCAAATATATATATATTGTGTTGTAAAAAAAGTTACGGACAGAGAATAAGACAAAATAGCTGCCTGCTATTTAGACTTAATACTTAATATTTAGACTTAAGTTTTAGACTTAATGAAAGAAACAATAGTAAGATGTTTGAAAGGAAAGTTCATTGGAGAACTTAATTTGTATTTAAAAATTATCAATGAGATAATTTATTTGTGAAGTTAATTACTGTTTTGTCTCAGAAGCCAAATAAAATTGTGTGATAATTTTGCATCATTTTCAAAACAAATAAACAACAATACCACAAGTTTTGTTAATCTATATACTATATCCTACAGTTTTTTTTCTTTGTGAATGTAAATAGGAGTGTATAGAATTGGTATAGAGGCTCTAGTTCATCATATTTATTTAGTTATTTTACATTTTTTAATTTTCAACAAAGATAGTATGTTCAGGTAAAATGAAAGTTACTACAGTAGTATAATCTTAAAAACCTAAAGGCAAAACTTTCTTGTATTCATACATTGCTATTAACAGATCTGGCATCTGCTACCTGTTATAGACAATAGAACAAACCCTTAGCTGCATTTTTGTCCCATTACTTCCCACTGTCCAGGCAAACAGTCCTTCTTGACGCTGTAATTTTTATGACTCTTTGTCTGTCAGTAGCGTTAGAGCGGTCAGAGCCCAGAGAAAATTATAAGTTGAGTTGTTAAGCTGAGCTGAGTGAACATCCAGAGGTGTTATTATAGTATAGAGTGATTTTGGGTGTATTTATAAGTGCGATTTTCTGAAGTCATAGCTTTACATCACCTAAACAAAGTCTGGCAAAGAAATCTTTTATACTACTTTGTATTTTATAAGGTAAGTATAGGGTGTGTGCCAGGTAAGGACATACAATACTATTTTATTTGGAATTCATGTTGAATTCTTCTTTTCTTAAGGCTAGTTCAGTTTATAGATCTTTTTGATCAGTTTGATACTGCTTGTGGCAAAATTAAATTTGAAAAATGCACAGAATTAAATTTTGAACTTATTGGTTACTTGTGATGGCTTTTAACTGCTAATATTAGAAATAATGTGAAGTTATTGTTATTTAATTCTTTTGCTTGCATAGAAAATTTACCATATCAGTTGAAATCATTGTCTTTTGTAAATTTCAAAGTATTTTGTCCTAATATATTAAACAAAAATTAGTCATAAAATTGTTTTTTTTACAAATTACATAATTTAAAATAAGGTTAGTACAAATAAAATAATAATATTTTGCTAGTTGGCTTTGTTGCTTATTTGTGAAAAATAAATACATAAGAAAAACAGTATCACAGTTAATTCACCATTGTTATCTTCAGTTGATATTATATTACAGGAAGACTCACTAGTATAGCAGTTTAATATTTGTCGTGTCACGTTTTTAACTTTTTTTTATTTTAGGAGTTGTAAAAATGCTAGGCTGGTTTTTTTACATTAACATGTCATATGATGAGATTTTATATTTTTAAATGGTAGACAACCAAAATCCAAATAAATAAAAGTCTCAATGGTTATATAAAATACTTCTTATATTTATAATCTAAAAATTTTCAGTATGTCATTTTAAGTAAAAAATCTTGATAACAAAGATGGACACAAAACGCCTAAAATGTGCTTAAAATAACAAAAAATTGAATAAAATATACTTAGTCTATGATACTAAGACAGTAACACCTTTTCGTTTTGAAGCTACTATGTAGAGTTTTAATTATAAGTAGAACAATAAGTGAGATTATATGCCTTGTATGGATAAAATTTTGTATGCCTAGATGGAAGTCTTTTTAGTATCCAAGATATGAAAAGACTAAACATCCCATTTACTGATTTTTACATTAAATAACAAAATGTATACGTATAAACAAAATGTTTTATGTTTTTTGCCATGTGACAAAGTCAAATACAGGGTATGTAACCTTAGTTTCTGTTCCTAAATAATGAATTCTGAAGAAAATTTGATGAATGTTTATTGTTTTTCTCAGAAAACAAAGGATGGATATAACCAGTCAATGAAGACAGTCAATTCAGGAAATGCAAAATTTACTTTGACTAATAAGAAAAAAAATCATAAAATAATATGTGTGTGTGTGTGTGTGTGTGTGTGTGTGTGTGTGTATATATATATATATATATATATATATATATATATATATATATATATATAAATTAGTGTTTAGGTGTATTTTCCTGTTTTATTATAAGTTTGTAAATTGTTTACAATTTATATTTTACTTTATTATTTACACTAATATCTGTAGTAAAGTACAGTATTTATGTAAATCTGTACATACACAACAAATATTTTTTTTTATAAGTAACTTCTTGTTTTATCTTAATACAAAAACTAACTGTATTTTAATCATATGAAATAGCTTAAAATTTGTTTCTAAAGTTCTAGGAAAATATATCATAAAAATATTTTCTTATCCTATTTTTTTTTTTTGTAAAAATTAAATGTTGTTTGTATTAACTTATTTCTTGAGTTTTATTTTACATGAAAAACTGTCAAAAATAAATTCTTTTTTAGTTAATATATAATAAAGTAACAAATTTTTTACCAGTATTTTTTTACTAGTTTGGAATTTTTAATAAAAATTATTACAAAAGTTGTGAATCTGTTAAGATTTAGGAAAATTGAGTTTTTAAAACGATACATTTTTAAAGTTTAAGAATGAATTTTTATTAAAATATAGAAATTTTGACTTAAAATGAATGTCAATTTTTTTTGTTTCGTATTTTTTGTGTTATTTGGACCAAATTTTAATGTGTGCTTATCATAACTTCCATAAATTTAACTTCAATTTTATGTTAAATGAATATTCTTTTAATGTACAAAGCAAAATTTTACCTTGAATTGATGTTAATTTTACATATTTTTGTGCTGTTTGGACCAAATTTGAATGTGTTTTTACATAGATTTTGCTTTAAAGTTAAAAGTAATATGTATGCAATTTTATGTCAATTGAATATTTCTTAGTGTACAAAAATGTAAACTTTAACTTAAGAGAATGTTAATTTTACATAATTTATATGATGTTTCAACCTATTACTAAAGAATGTTTACGTAAAATAGTGTCAAATTAACATCAATTTGATATTCACAGTATCTAATTTTTGTTATATGTTTTAAAAATGTATCGTTGTTTGAAAACTTTTTTTGCTTTTTTTAAATTAAATTGAATATTTTTTAGTGTACAAAAAATGTAAATTTTGACTTAAAATAAATGTTAATTTTACGTATTTTTTTGTGCCGCTTGGACCTGACTTTAACGTTTCTTTTTGCCTTAAATTTATTGACTATTTTATTGTCTCAATATCAAATTTTTATGTTAATAGAATATACTACCAGCTATTAATAGGGTATCATTAATAGGTTATCATTTAATAGGGTATCATTTCTACCAGCTTTTCCAAATTGAATAAAACTGATTATTGCGAACTTAATGCTATGATATTTAAAACGGTTTACAATTCAGGCAGCACATGCTTTACCTCGGTCTTTCACCAAAATGTATTACTTTTAAATAAACATAACTCACCTGGCTTATTCTTATAATATATACATAACTCTACCATCCCCGCTTAAAATTAGCTAACTATATTTTCTAAATTTAAACAACTCTCCTTGCTTACTGGTTTAACCAGAACTTAACTCTTTGTTGTTTTGTTCTTCAGCCCGTATGATCATAAATTTAAAGAAAGTTCACAAATACTCTTTCACAGACGCCACTCTTTATAAAAACTATAATTTTAAAGTAAATAAATTCTTCTTATGTTTCATACTGGCCTAACATAACCTTAATGTTCTTGTTTTTTTGTTTCACAGCCTGTATGATTACACATTTAATAGAATACACAAACATTCTGGCACAGGTGACAACTCTATCAAAGTAGATCGTCTAAAGTGAACAGAATTCTCTTTGTTTTCTATACTGGTGTAACATAATCGTAACTTTCTTATTTTCTTCCAGGGTCCGTACAATATTGTATTTAAAAGGGTCTACAAATGCGCTGATACTGGCGAAGAAGCTTTTATTTACAAAACCAAATTTTACAAAGTGAACAGAACCCACCTAGCTTTCAGAGAGAACGTCACAGCTTTACGTGGCCTGACAGACCACATGCAAGTAATTTGATATATTATAAGTGCTAGTCAAAGTTGTCTCATTATAATCAACTAATAAACAACTAGAAAGGCAAAAGTGCATTCTATAAGCATGTTATTTAGCAATTAAAAAGTATGGTGAAAAAAAAGCTTTTTAAGTTTCAGGTAGATTATCCAAAAATCCTGTTTTGGAGCTACTGACAAAAAGTCCTTGATACAGGATCTTACTTCCAAAAAAACACAGATTTAGGTTAAATTTTATTCTATACGAACTATTGAAATTAATATAACAAATTTAAAAGAAAAAAGATAAATTACGAACATGAAAGTGGAGCGGAAAAATAAATTTGTCTGAGTTAATCATCAGTTCTTCCTATTTACTTCTTGAAGATGTTTGTATAATATTTTTTCACCATTTATTACAGTAACATTTTTTTAAAATCTCATTGTAGTGGTGTATACAGGAAGTTAATTTTTAAGTGGTAATTGCTATTATTTTCGTCACAAAAAACAGTTATTCGCTTTATTTTGCAGGTAACAATAGACATGAGCGTGATGGGCAATGGAGGTTGGAAAGATAATTTCATGCACATAAAACTGGAAAAAGCTTGCAATGACTTATACAAGACCTTCCCTGGAGTGTTAAAGACTGCCAGTAGGGCTGCTGGAGTAGATTTCCACTGCCCTATACCTGCAGTGAGTTGGTCAAATATATTTTTTTCTTTGTTGTTGTTGTTGTTGTTCTGTTTGATGTTTATATTCTGTGCCTGTTAGACTAATAAAGACGTGGGACTGGCGCTAATGGAAAGTAAAGCTTAAGGTCTCAGAATGAAACATTTTTTGCATTTTGAAATGATCCTAACCTAACAATATCTGTAATGAATGTATGTTTTGGTAATCTTCTGATTAAAAAATTTCTGTTATTGAACTAAAAATAAAAAATCATGTTTTATCTTCCTTTTTATTTCAATTACGAGATGTTTTTCATTCATAATATATTATCGTAGTTAGTTTTTAACAGCATAACTTGTAACTTATTACAGCCTATCAGCTGATCAATGAAATCAGTTATTTTCTGCTGATTTCTATAAAATAACTCGTTAATATAACTACCAAAATTAAATAAACGATTGATTTATTGTACTTATATTGGTAAAACGTCTTCTTAGTTTTTGTAGCGTAGTGGTTATCGCATGTGCGTCACTCCCGCAAGTGTGATCTCGGCGGAAACACCTAAATTTTTAATTATAATTAATTTAATATGTGACTTGCGATATTAATATGTATCAATATAAACCTGTTCCTCGCATCACACGTCCCATAAAATCCAACATCAAAACCAGCCCCAAAAACACGATAAACGTTTCAAAAATCCTCTCTATACGATTATCGTTGGAATTTTGGAACCAAATGAATCGAAGCCCTTAGAAAAAATAATAGTCTAAATACATGAGAGTTATCTTTGCATAAATACTTATCATTAAAAAAAGTAGGCAATTCAGTCGGATAGCATAAAAGAGTCACCAGTGTGTGAAGAACAGCACAGTATCAACCAAAGGTGAAACAGTTGCAGTATAAGTTTATTTGGAAACTAAATTGTTTTGAAATAAAACTGGACCCACACATTCAATTCAAAAACGGCATACCACTCTGTAAGCTTACGAACTTCGACAATTTTGATATTTTATCCCACAAAATAGCCTCTTCAAACAGAATCTATTTTATCGCTATGTCATAAAAACAACTAGTTCAGTGTTTCGCGTTAAATTTATAACTAGAAATTTTGGTATAATTTTCTTATTTCCTCAAACTTTGCTCTTATATGTAGATTCACAGTTGAACTTGGTTTTACTATCTATCTGTAATTCGGTATATAATGTTCTACGCCGTCTTCCGATCTCCAACCTCCACCGATCGCGGTCGACCACAGGTCTTCTGGTAGATCCCTTTTTTTAATTTCATTTTCGACTCCCTCTCTTCAGTAATTTTCTACCGTGCGCTTGCTTGAGCCTTTTTGTAAGCTATTTTGTCATCACTTGTTTTGCTAGTTGAGAATCTTTAGTACTTGTATCTTTTTTGTTGTATATCGTTTTCGATATCCTCATCCCACCAATCAATATATTCAAACTGTTCCTCAGTGCTATCAAACTCAATTCTAGATAACTTTTCATCTAAGCGATTTTGGAACAGTGTTCTTGTACTCTCCTAACCTAAACTTTCTATGTTATACCTTGACTCATTGGTTGGTCCGTGACTTTCCTCTTTCTGTTCTTTCTGATAGTTGCCTTTTTGAGGGAAGAGTATATTTGATCGCAGAAAGTAATGATCGCTACCACACGATGCACCCCTGCATACTCGCACGTCTTGCATCTTTAATCTCGAGTTCTGCTTCATAATGCTATAATCAATAATTGACTTCAGATCCCGTGTTGTCTGTGTCCACGTATACTTATGTATTTCCCGATGTTGGTAGAATCCATTCATTATTTGTAACTCATTTTGTTCGCACACTGTGATTAGTCGAGTACCATTATCGTTGACAGTGTCCTCTCCAAACTGGCCTACTACTTTATTATTTAATTTCTTCCCTATCCTGGAGTTCAGGTCTCCAAGGATAATTATTTCTCGGGCTGTACCTATTTTCACTATTTCATCGTTTTAATAGTTTAATAGTTCATAAAACTCTTCTTTTACATTCAGCAATGAATTCTCGTCCACACCATACACTCCCAATATTGTTACTTTATATCCTCGTAATGTTACGTTCATTTTAATAATACTTTGACTGATCGTTTCCCAGGTACTTATAAATTTTTGTAGGCTTTTTCGGATTAGGATAGATACTCCTTGTTGTCCTCTCTGGTCTTTGGATACTCCGCTATAAAAATGGTCATACACTCCTTTTCCCTTTTTCTTTGTTCCTGTAATTACAGCAATGTCTATATTTAGATTTTTAATTTCTAAGATTACAATATTTATCTTATTTGAATGGCCTTGAACATTCCATGTCCCGAAAAACATTATCCGTTTCCGTAGCTTATGTCGTCACCTTTTTATCCGATCCAATCGGAGACTTAGGTTTGGTTTTTTAACATTTTATTTTTTTCCGAGCATCGAGGAGTTGGCCCGATGGCACAACCTTCAAACTGAAGGGCCAGGGTTTTACATCAGAGTCTCCTTCTCCTATATGGGGTGCCTTCTCCACGGCTGCACCTATCTGCCCCACCTGTTGGTCCGCGGTTGGTATTTTATTTCCCACCTACCCGCCAGATCGACGGAACGCCGACCGGTTAGGGCATTCCCCTATCCGCCACCTGGGGACGCGCCCTCTAGAGGTTACAGGTTCCCCCGAGAGACTTGGTTTTACTAATATGAAATAAAAGTTATTTACAGTTTCGGAATAAATAAAAAAATTCAAATATTCTTAATCAAACAAAAATGTGTGTTTTCTTTTAATTATTGGAATTGTGATTTTATTTAATAAATTTTCTTACTTGATCAAAATTTGAAGTAAAATGACTAAACAATTTCTAGAAACTATAAGGATTTTCCGGTTTTCGTTGATAGCTTAAGAACAACATTTTTATATAGATTAGCGCGAGTGAGCGTCTACCGTAACGCACATCTGACTCTTAAACAGAACAGAACTGATCACGGTAAAATTTATGGCGAAAATGATCTTTGCAGGGGCCCGAACATAAAGAAGATATAGAAGTGGATGATAAAAAATTATTAGAAGTAGTTAATATAAAAATGTTTTTACTTTTATTTAGCTAGTGCCAGTTTTTGCAAAAAAATAGTTTATTTAAAGCCGACATACCTCGTAATAACTACAAATTATTCATCCCTCTCTAATCTTGGCATGACAAATAAAAAAATCTAAAAAAATAATTAAAAATTTACTTCGGATTAAATAAAATTATTTTTAGGATTTGTCATTTTACGTATTTTTGTATTAATTTACGTCAACAAGAGCTTCTTTTGAAAGATTCACTAACAACCTTATAAGATTTTTTACACCTCTTAACCTTTATTATATTATTTGTAAATAAAAGTATAATAAGACTAGCTGTTACCCGTTGCGGCTTTGCCTACAATTATAACTTAGGCAACAAAATTTAGAGTAGATTTTCAAAATAAGAATAGGTCACGTCATTTTAATATATTTCTATATATTATGGTTATATATATATATATATATATATATATATATATATATATATATATATATATACGATTTATGGTTTTCGGCCAAGACATATAAATTTTTTCTACCCGATTCTCTAAAAAAGGGTCCTGTCATATTTTAAAAAAATACAGTATTATTAAAAAGTCACTATTATACAATTTAACTAGAATAGTATTGTGTTTATCTCAAATACCTAAAGCGTGTTCACAGCAAATTTAATCTCATTTGGTCCAGTAGTTAAAGTGTGATTGAATAACAAACAAATAAACAAAAACAAACTTTCAGAAATATAATATGATTAGCTGCTACCCGTCACGGCTTTGCCCGCAATCATAATATACATTAAAGATCACGCATCACCGTGTTAGGACCAACAACCGTGTCAATTAGGTTATGGTGAATTTCTTTTTTAAAATAAAGATTTTTTTAACGCATCACCGTGTTAGTTAAGTTATGGAGTACTCTTTAAAAAAATTAAGGTTTTTTTCCTGCATCACCGTATTAGGCCAACAACCGTGTCAGTTAGGTTTGGAGTACTCTTTTTAAAAAAATAAATAAAGCTTTTTTTTATTGCATCACTGTGTTAGGCCTAACAACCATGTTAATTAGCTTATGGAGTATTCTTTTAAAAAAAATATTGTTTTTTTCACGCATCAACGTGATAGTCCCAACAACCGTGTGAGTTAGGTATTTTAGTATTATTTAAAAAAATATAGAAGTTCTTTCGCATAACAACTGTGTCAGTTAGGACAAGTAGTATTCTTTAAAAAAATATAAAGGTTTTTTCACGCATCACCGTTTAGACCCAACAACCCTTTTAGGATATGTAGTAGCCTTTTCTTTAAAAAAAAATATAAAGGTTTTTTCACGCATCACTGTGTTAGGCCTAACAACCGTGTTAGTTAATTTATGGCGTACTCTTTAAAAAATATAAAGGTTTTTTCATGCATCACCGTATTAGGCCCAACAACCTTGTCAGTTAGGTATTGAGTACTCTTTTAAAAAAATAAATAAAGGTTTATTAGCTTATGGATTATTCTTTAAAAAAAAATATGAAGTTTTTTTCATTAAGCATCACCATGTTAGGCCTAACAATCGTGTCAGTTAAGTTGAGTACTCTTTAGAAAAAATAAAGTTTTTTTCACACATCACCGTGATAGGCCCAACAATCGTGTCAGTTAGGATATGTAGTACTGTTTAAAAAAATATAAAGGTTTTTTAAGTATCGCCGTGTAAGGCCTAACAAGCGTGTCAGTTAGGATATGTAGTAGCCTATTCTTTAAAAAATATAAAGGCTTTTTCACGCATCACCGTGATAGGCCTAACAACAGTGTTAGTTAAGTTATGGAGTACTCTTTAAAAAAAATATAAAGGTTTTGTTCATGCATCACTGTATTAGCCCAAGAACCATATCGGTAATGTTATGAGTACTCTTTTAAAAAAATAAATAAAGGTTTTTTTTAATGGATCACTGTGTTAGGCCTAATAACCATGTTAGTTAGCTTATGGCGTATTCTTTTAAAAAAATATATAAAATTTGTTTCACACATCACCGTGATAGGCCAAACATCCGTGTCAGTTAGGTTATGTAGTATTCTTTAAAAAAGTATACAGGTTTTTTTCACGCATCACCGTGTTAGGCCTAACTACCGTGTCAGGATATGTAGCCTAGTATTGTTTAAAAAAATGTAGCTAAAGGTTTTTTCACGCATCACCGTGTTAGGCCTAACAACCGTGTCAGTTAGGTTATGCAGTATTCTTTTAAAAAATCGGTTTCTTATTACCCAAAACCCGTGTTAGACGTATTTTTATTGTTTTACTGATCTACAACACGTTACCCATTTTCGCCAGTAGCAATTTAGAGGTTATGTTTTTCACTTTTATTTTTTATTTTTATCGTACTTCTCGTGCTTTCATATTTTAGATTCTTACTTTTGGTCATATAATAAAGCATTTTAGTAACAAAAATATCAAAAAATCCAGGATATGCTACACTGCATATTTACCATTTTTTCATATAATATAATTACACAAATATATATACTACCTTATAATTGGCACTCAGCGTAGAGATTTTTTTTACATTTAATATTGAAAATTCAACACAAAGTATCAAATTAAAGTCAGTTTTAAAAAAAATTCAAATAAAATAATTGAAAATGTTACATTAAAAGCAATAATTTTGCAATAAATAAAACACAGATTAAGATTTGTAAAATTGGATTAGATCTATGTCCATCTCTGGTGCCTAAATATCATTCCAGTATTTAAACCTAACTACAGTTAACACATGTTACAAAACTAAATACTAATAATTATTTTGGGCTGGGTAAGTAGTATAATGACGTTTTAAAAAACGGGAATAGGCCTATGTGTATCTCAGATACTTAAGCCATATTTGTACCAAATTTGATCTTAATTTTTGCCAGGGGTAAAGCGTGATTGAATAACAAACAAACAAACACACAAACTTTCAGAAATATAATATGAATTAGATTAGATTGAAACGTCACTTTAACGCGTATCATGTTCTAGGTCTGGTTGTGATGTTGGATTTTGCGCACTTACACAAATTCATATTGTTATTTATAGTAAAAGACCAGTTGATTTACATCCATTCGTAACGATCAGCTGATTTCATTGAACAGCTGATAGCCTAAAATACGTTTTAGGTTATGTTGTTAAAAACTAGCTATGACAATTCTGTCATGTTTTCGGACGCATTATAGTGATTAAAATAAAAAGGAAGAGAAACCCGATATATTATTTTTACCTACGATAGCAGAAATTTCCTTTTTTTGTGTTTAGGAATCTAATTATTTTCATAAATAGCACTTAAGAAGTCAATACATGTTTTAAAATCATACGTTTGACAATTTTTTAAAATTTGATAAGCAATTGAATATTGTAATGTGTGTTTATTTTTGCACCATTTATTAATTTCATCATATTTTGTTAAGTAATACTCGAATAGTAACATTGACTAATTTATATTTAAATTATTATTAGGAAATGATCAAAAGTTATTTGTACTTTTAAACGACTGTGCTTGAAATTTTACGTAACTAATTATTTACTGTAATTGTTTCAAGGGTACCTACAAAATTAAGAACTGGGTGTTTCATTTGACATTTGTGACTCCCATATTTCCATACGGATTTTACAAGTGTACCGCCAAGATATTTGAGGACAGGAAGGTCCTCACCTGCATCATCTTTGAGGTCGAAGTGGTACCGATAACCAAAGTCTAGACTTAAAAGTAAATTTGTATTGTGTAGTTTCCATCTAGGTTTTATAAAAATATAGAGCTTTATTTGTTAGCCGTTTCATGAAATATGTTTATTTTATTTGACATTAAACTGAATGTAATAAACGGACAAGAGTAAACAATCTTCATCAATTTTAATTTTTTAAAAAAATGTGGCAATTAAGTGAAACGAAATTCATTGCTGGTTTGTTGTGGTACAAATATATTACTAATCTAATTACTGAATTAACAGTATACACAAATGATATTAAAGAAAACAAACATCTACAATATAATTATGACAATTTGAAAAAGTCATTCTAGTATAGTATAGGACTGTGAATGCTTTACAATAATTGTATAATTGTGATGGCTTTAGGTACGCATATAATACAACGGGGTTCATTAATAATTTATATATTTTTATTTTGAATTTATGGTCATAAATTTAAAAAATAAATATTAAATTCTGTACAAAAAAAAGGTAACAATGGATTGGAAGTCATTGCCTTGCCATTGTATTTTTAAAATGGCAGAGCCACGAAACTATCAGCTCAATGATTGTCTTAAAGTAACAATAAGTATACTAATAAAGTGTATATGGCAAGAATCACAAATCAGCAAGAGTAAACAAATCAGAAACTCGTCACAGCAAAGTGTATATGGCAATAGTGTTGTATATTATTGCTGTCACGAGTTTCTAAGTTTTATTCTAGCTTGAAGAAGTCTTCACTTAAGAAATATTTTTCAATAAAGGCTACCATATTTTTCACAATTTGTAAGCAGAATTGAAAATTTGTGAAGTAATGAAGGTTGATCTATAACTAAACCACTAAGTGGAAAAAAGGAAAAACTCGATTTTTACTGTAAAATGAACTGAAATAGCCATTTTTTGTCTTAAATGTAGGCACATCAGCTGAGCACAAAAGAGAATAAGTGTATGCTTCCATGTTAGTTAAAATCATATGTTTGTAAGATGTTAAGGGGAACAAATAAAATAATTAAGCGAGTTGTTCCATTTTACCACACAACACTGCATTAGTGGCCTGTTTGTTGGTTATAAGCTTGCAGCTGTTGATAGACAATTTGTTGCAGTCATGATCTATCTATGTGCAGTGTTCCTCATTTTGTGAGTTTAATTTATAAGTTGTATCATTTATTGTTCAACGCGTAGATTGTTGTTTTAAACAAGGTTTTTTTGTACTGAAGGGTTAATTAAAACACAAGTTATTCTGTAAAAATGAACAAGACATTTTTTATACAAAATATTTACAAAAAGTAAACGAAAGCAGCTTAAGTACAGTTCTGAATACAAAAGTTTACATAAGTGCATCAGAGTTTATTGGAGGTGTGAAAGGAGATGTTTGTAGACTTTTGAATGTGAATCGATTAGAATAGCATACGAGAATTTCATCCGACAATGTTTATGATAGTTCTCTGTCATTCAATGAAAATAAGATAAATGATATAAAGCAAATATTAAAGTACATTCCTTAACAGCAGAGGAAATTTTATTTGCACATTTTGTTGTGCAAGAGGATCAATAAAAGAAACTATCGTTAGTAAACTATACCCGTCTGTTAAACGTGATTGCTTCTTATTAAAATTAGTCTGTATTTCAAATACTTTTTAGATGATTACTAATCATTTTAACCTTGCATAATGTCAATGTAAAATGCAGTAGATGATAAATGAAAATTTTTTAAGACACAAATTTATATTTTAACATAATGAGCAGAAAAAAGAATACTTTATTAAAAAATAATATCAATTATAGAGTTTACATTAACATTAATAAGAACATCGTGTAAGGTTTCTCTCTATATATAAAAAAACATTTTTTATGTTCTGGTTTTTTCATAATTCTACCAGAAAAATGTTAGTTTTTTTTAATTTGTAAAATATAGGATTACTAGCTGTTACCCGTTGCGGCTTTGCCTGCAATTATAATGTAGGCAATAAAATTTATAGTCGATTTTCAAGATCAGAATAGGTCATTTCATATTAACATTTTTCTATATGCAATATTATACGATTTATGGTTTTCGGCCAAGACATAAATTTTTGCTAACTCGATACTCCAAAAAAGGGTCCTGTCATATTTTAATAAAATAAAGTATTATTAAAAAGTCACTATTATACAATTACACTGGAATAGTATTGTGTTTATCTCAGATACCTAAAGCGTGTTCATACCTAATTTAATCTCAATTGGTCGAGTAGTTAAAGTGTTATTGAATAAGAAACAAATACACGAAAATAAACTTTTAGAAATATAATATGATCAGCTGCTACTCGTCACGCCTTTGCCCGCAATCATAATATACATCAAAGATCACGCATCACCGTGTTAGGAACAACAACCGTGTTAGTTATGTAAAGGTGAATTTATTTTTAAAATAAAGACTTTTTAACGCATCACCGTGTTAGTTAAGTTACGGAGTACTCTTTAAAAAAAATTAAGGTTTTTTTCCTGCATCACCGCATTAGGCCCAACAACCGTGTCAGTTAGGTTTGGAGTACTCTTTTTAAAAAAATAAATAAAGGTTTTTTTTATTGCATCACTGTGTTAGGCCTAACAACCATGTTAATAAGCTTATGGAGTATTCTTTAAAAAAAATATTGTTTTTTTCACGCATCACCTTGTTAGGTCTAACAACCGTGTCAGTGAAGGTTTTGAGTACGCTTTAAAAAAAAATAAAGTTTTTTCACACGTCACCGTGATAGGCCCAACAACCGTGTCAGATAGGATTATAGTATTCTTTTAAAAAATATAAAGATTTTTCACGCATCACAGTGTTAGGCCTAACAAACGTGTCAGTTAAGTTTGGAGTATTCTTTAAAAAAATAAAGGTTTTTTTCATGCATCACCGTATTAGGCCCAACATCCGTGTCAGTTAGATTATGTAGTATTCTTTAAAAAAAAAGGTTTTTTCACCCACCGTTAAAGGCCCAACAACCCTGTCAGGATATGTAGTAGCCTTTTCTTTAAAAAAAATTAAGGTTTTTTCACGCATCGCCGTGTTAGGCCTAACAACCGTGTTAGTTAAGTTATGGCGTACTCTTTAAAAAAATATAAAGGTTTTTTTCATTCATCACCGTATTAGGCCCAACAACCGTGTCAGTTAGGTTTGGAGTACTCTTTAAAAAAAAATAAAGGTTTGTTTAATGGATCACGGTGTTAGGCCTAACAATCATGTCTGTTAGTTTATGGAGTATTCTTTAAAAAAATATAAAGTTTTTTTCACGCATCATCATATTAGCCTTAATAACCGTGTCGGTTAAGTTTTGAGTACTCTTTAAAAAAAATAAGGTTTTTTTCACACATCACCGTGATAGGCCCAACAACCGTGTCAGTTAGAATATGTAGTATTCTTTAAAAAAATATAATGGTTTTTTTAAATACCACGGGGTCAATTAGGATATGTAGCCAATAGGCTACATTCCTTAAAAAAAGGCTACATATTCTTTAAAAAAATATAAACGTTTTTTTACGCATCAGTATTCTTTTAAAAAATGGGTTTCTTATTACCCAAAACCCGTGTTAGACGTATCTTTATTGTTTTACCCATCTACAACACGTTACCGATTTTCGCCGGTAGCAATTTTGAGGTTATGTTTTTCACTTTTATTTTCGATTATTATCGTACTTCTCGTGCTTTCATATTTTAGATTCTTGCTTTTGGGCACATAATAAAGCATTTTAGTAACAAAAATATCGTAAAATCCAGGATATGCTACACTGAATATTTACCATTTTTTCATATAATTTAATTACACAAATATATATACTACCTTACAATTGGCACTCTGCGTAGGGATGTTTTTACATTTAATATTGAAAATTCAACACAAATTAACAAATTAAAGTCAGTTTTGAAAAAAAATTCTACTAAAATATTGAAAATGTTACATTAAAAGCAATAATTTTGCAATAAATAAAACACAGATTAAGATTCTTAAAATAGGATTGAATCTATGTTCATCTCAGGTAACTAAATCTCAGGTCCAGTAAATAACTACAGTTAACACAGGCCACAAAACTAAAAACTAATAAATATTTTGGACTGGGTAAGTAGTATAATGACGTTTTGTAAAACGGGACTAGGCCTATGTGTATATCAGATACTTAAACCATATTCGTACCAAATTTCATCTTAATTGGTCCAGTGGTTAAAGCGTGATTGAATAACAAACAAACAAAGAAACGCACAAACTTTCTGAAATATAATATGAATTAGATTAGATAGTTAGTTAGTTATTCGCTTTTTCCACTAAGTGGTTCAATTGATATTTGGGTAATTTCGACTGACTCATACTTCTGTTACCTATTGTATTAACACTATGGCTTTTACTCGTTCAAAGTGTGAAGGACTAAGGAGAATTCTGATTTTAAAGTGCATTTAAAGTTTTCCTTAAAAATTGTAATTTGGAAGCTAACATGAATGATTTGGTGTAAAGATTTTAAATTAATGCAAATGTTTAGATATTTTTTAAGGGTACCTCAGTGTTGACAATATATTGTCATGTTTAGTCATGGCCATTATAAAATAACATTCTATTGTGATTACCATCATGTTTGATCCGAACGATGTGATTTAAAATTGAATTTCCTATTTATTTTGTTTTCTTTTATTTTTAAAACAATAATACACTTTTTAAAAAACATTAAAAGAATATACGTAAAGGCTAAAAATAATAAAAATTATTTGAAGGCCTTCTTATGATGACTGGTCTAATAGCTCATTTTGCAATGAAAATATTAGAGGAAAATTAATTTCCACCACTATAAAATTTTTAACATTTTTTTCATATACATTTGCAAATCTGATGTAACTATTTTAATCGTTTAAGAGTTGAACGAAATTTACTTGGTTTAAAATTTTTGTGTACTAAAATTAAATGAAATTGGCACAAAGTTTTGATATTATTACATACTTTAATTTTATTCGTGGGTTGATTCTTTAATAAATTCAAAGTGTCAAATAACATTTCGTAAGTCAATTTTTTTATTGTAATATTATCTCTTATGAAAATTATCGTTTAAAAAAAATGTCATTTAAAGTTTCAGTTATTGAAAGTTCGCTTCCATGAGATCAGGAAGTCAGCTGTTATTTTTTATTTAATAAGAAACATTAAATACCTGTGATTCTATTTAATTTAAAATAAAAATTTTAACAAATAATTTGAGTAGTAATACGTTTTCTGTTAAAGTTTTTATCTTTTTAGAATTTTTCAATTTAAGTTTTTGTTTTTTTTCAATCTGGAGTCAAATAATGGTTAAATAGCTGCCTATGTCATTTATTTTGAACCTTCTTTTCATGAATATAAATAAAAAAAGTTTATGCTAACTATATTATATTGTTTTATAACTAGCATTATCCGTCATGGCTTTACCCACTAAACGGTTTTCAGTAATGTAATAATTCGTAAACATAAAAAATATTTAACAAAGTGTGGTCACAGCACAAACGCTTGATTATTTTTCAATTAATATAAACAAAATATCATTTTGAAGACGATATGTTTGTTTTTGGACATGAAATGCGTGTTTCGTGATTTATATTTCAGAATAATTTTGTTAAGTTTCAATAAAACGTAATAAAAAAAATTATTTTTCTCTACTGCAAACATTTGTACCTCTTTTTTATATTTGCTCTATCCATGTATCACAGTTCACCTTTTTTGTTCTGGTGTAATAAGCCGTTAGTTTAAAAAAGTTAAATTTTCTAAAATAAATGACAACTTGTAAATAAGTTTTAATGTCCTAAAGTATGGGGAGTTGTTACAATAATTTGCAGATCAAATAACAGTACAGCTCTCGGGGGAACCTGTAACCTCTAGAGGGTGCGTCCCAGGTGGCGGATAGGGGAATGCCCTAACCGGTCGGCGTTCTGTCGAACTGGCGGGTAGGTGGGAAATAAAATACCACCCACGGACCAACAGGTGGGGCAGATGGGGCTCCTTAGCCGTGGAGAAGGCACCCCATATAGGAGAAGGATACTCTGATATAAAACCCTGGCCCTTCAGGTTGAAGGTTGTGCCATCGGGCCAACTCCTCGATGCTCGGGAAAAAAATAAAATGTTAAAAAACCAAACCTACGCCTTTGATTGGATCGGATAAAAAGGTGACGACATAAGCTACGGAAACGGATAATGTGTTTCGGGACTTGGCATGTTCAAGGCCTATCAAATAAGACAAATGATGTAATCATAGAAATTAAAAATCTAAACATAGACATTGCTGTAATTACAGAAACAAAGAAAAAGGGAAAAGGAGTGTATGACCATTTTTATAGCTGAGTATCCAAAAACCAGAGAGCACAACAAGGAGTATCTATCCTAATCCGAAAAAGCCTACAAAAATTTATAAGTACCTGGGAAGCGATCAGTCAACGTATTATTAAAGTGAACGTAACATTACAAGGGTATAAAGTAACAATATTGGGAGTGTATGGTGTGGAGGAGAATTCATTCCTGAATGTAAAAGAAGAGTTTTACGAAAGATTAAACGATGAAATAGTGAAAAGAGGCACATCCTGAGAAATAATTATCCTTGGAGACCTGAACTCCAGGATAGGGAAGAAATTAAATAATAAAGTAGTAGACCCGTTTGAAGAGGACCCTGTCAACGATAATGGTACTCGACAAATCACAGTGTGCGAACAAAATGAGTTACAAATAATGAATGGATTCCACCAACATCGGGAAATACATAAGTATACGTGGACACAGACAACACGGGATCTGAAGTCAATTATTGATTATAGCATTATGAAGCAGAACTCGAGATTAAAAGTGCAAGACGTGCGAGTATGCAGGGGTGCAACGTGTGGTAGCTATCATTACTTTCTGCAAACAAAAATACTCTTCCCTCAAAAAGGCAACTATCAGAAAGAACAGAAAGAAGAAAGTCACGGACCAACCAACCAGTCAAAATATAACATAGACAGTTTAGATCAGGAGAGTACAAGAACACTGTTCTTTCTAGATGAAAAGAACTGTCATTCAAGTAATAGAAAAGAAAACAGCAGTGAACCATGAGATCCACCTATTGTATGTGGACTTGCAAAAAGCTTACGATAGTGTCCCACATTGTAAATTGTGGGAATGCTTAACCAAAACAAATGTAAATATTAATTTAATAAAAGCAGCGAAAAGGCTATATGAAAATGCGATAGCCAAGATAAAAATAAAAGGACAGGTATCACAAGGATTTGAAACGAATAAGGGTCTTAAGCAGGGATGTTGCCTCTCCCCAACATTGTTTAAAATTTACTTAGAACAGGCCCTGAAAGGATGGAAAAACAAATGTAAAGCTATGGGCATTCCTCTACAAGACGACAGCACTCTATATACGCTATGTTTTGCGAACGACTAGATTGTCCTCGCACAAGATCATAAGGACCTCGGATATATGGCTCGCAAATTAATAGAGGAATACAGTAAGTGGGGACTTGAAGTCAATCTGGGGAAAACGGAGTGCATGTGCATTGGTGGATGACAGCAAGACATAATTTTAGAAGATGGACGGAGGATACAGCATTCTCAAAATTATACGTACTTAGGACTTAAAATGTCACAAGATGGTACATTAGATGAAGGAATTAAAGAACGAATAGTATTTGGAAGGAGAGCTGTATCTATGCTGAACGGGGTGTTGTGGGATCAAAACATTTCAAAAGAGAATAAAAAAAGAATTTATGAGACAATTGTAAAAAGCATTATAACATATGGTAGTGAGGTATGGCCAATTAAGAGGAGAACAGAAAGAATGCTGTTGGCTACTGAGATGGACTTTTGGAGAAGAGCGGCAGGAAGATCAAGAAAAGAGAGAGTGAGAAATGAAAGTATACAGAGGATAATGGACGTAAGGCATACAATTGTAGAGGACATAAGAACAAAACAACTGGTTTGGTACGGGCATGCACAAAGAATGCCGGATGAGCGAATTCCCAAAAAAATCATGCAATGGCGAACACCTGGAAGAAGAAAACGAGGAAGGCCGAGACTGAGCTGGAGAGAGGGAGTCGAAAAGGAAATAAAAAAAGGGATCTAACAGAAGACCTGTGGTGGGACCGCGATCGGTGGAGGTTGGAGATCGGAAGACGTCGTAGAACGTTGTAGACCGAATTATAGAGATAACAGTACAGGAATTTCTATTTATTTTTTCTCTTGCCTAACTTCTCTCATACTCCTTTTAAGTACTTGACAGAGTTCATATTCAATTTGCAGTTTTTCTGTTAAAGTTTCACTTTTTCTTGCTTTGATACACTTTTTGCATAAATCATAACAATCAGTTTTAGGGAATTGAAAACCCAAGTTTCGCTTGTCTTGGAAAATGAGATAATTCTTCACTTGAGCTATCGCTTTGTGATGATGGAATAAAGTTATCAGAAACACTTTCTCTGAATAAATATAGAGGTTCTGATTCTGTGTCAATTATTATGTCAGAATAATCAAAACCATTTATGAGTAAATAAATTTATCATACAAAGTTAAATAAAGAAAAATAGAAAGATAGAAAATAATGTCTATTTAATTTTGTACACTTAATCCCTCTGATGTGTCAATTGTCTTATAAACACGTACCTTCCTAGATATACAGATATACAGATATATTTCCCAATGTTTTATTCATTTGGACAATTCAGTGTTAATTTATATCATCACACTTTCTTAAAGCTTTGGTCTGACTAGCTGATTAAATATCAAGTAATTTTGCATGACTTAGGCGTCAATATTATCTATTTATATATAATTTATATACAAGTTACTATTTTATATTTTTTATGACTTGTTCTTTTTAGTCAGTATGTTTGGCCAAATTTTTGTAGGTCTGAGACTGTCTTCAAATAGGAACAGAATTCATCATTTTCGCATATCCACACAGTTCTTTTAATTTGATTTTTGACTCCTGTAAGAAAAAAGGTTTACTTCACTTTCACCCACCCGCATTAAGTTCATCAGTTATACAAACAATGTCATAATTCTACTTCACTCTTCGAAGTATTGCGTCTGTTGTTTTTGTGTTTGGTCGTCCAACAAACACTTTTGTCCACTTTGTTGTGCCCACCTTTCACAACGTCTGCATTATGGTGTTGCCTAGCATAGCAATTTGATGGTTCATTTGGAATTTCACTATCATCCAACCATCGATAAACAATGTAATCAAAGAAGCGATACAATTTCAGATTTTCAGGGAATATATGCGTACGCAATAACTCGTCTTTAGATGGCTTCCTTTCATAACGACAGCCAACTTAACCGTCTTTGCCGAGGTAAATTATTATTTTTGTGTGCTTTTTCTAACATTGCTGTTTATTTTGCTGTATGATTATTTCAAACAACTTTGGTAAAATATGACCAGTCCAACGCACACACACACACACACACACACACACACATGCACACAATCATACAAAATGAAACGAAATTTTACTGCTTAACCATAGAAAATAATGATAGGCAGAAAAAATGGTTTCATTTCGACAAATTTAAAATAGTTTAATTCGTTCAGAGTAGGCCAGTCGGTCAAGAATGCGTTGTATAAATAAAAGAGTCTTGCTTACAGATAAGGCCAAGCAGGAAAACGATGGAATTAACTGCAGGCTTTGCAAAGGCTAACCTGATACGTCTGCTGGACTTATATTTCGAATAAAATCCAGGATAATGAAAACACTAAAAATTTTAAAAATTGTCGAAACGAAATGATATTCTGTTTTAAGAGAAGCATTTCAACATAATATTAAGAACAAACAATTTTGAAAAAAACTATATTTTTATAAATATCAACCAAAAATGAAAATAATGAATTTAACTAATAAGCATAAAAAATAAAGTTGTAACCATAGCAAATATTGAATTTTCTTAAAATATTGTTTATTAAAATTGAACTTTTTAACTTTATATATTTATCATTTTTAACTTTCAAAAAAAGAAGAATTTGATGAGTTAAATGAGTATTTATTTAAAAATATAATAAATAATGTTTCGTTGAAAAATATAATTTTTGAATACCGAAAACAATATTATTATAAATATATTTTTAAGTTTTTTGTGTTTTAAAAGTTTAGAAGAACGTATTTATTAGAATTAAATTTTGATTAGGCATGACATGTCTATTCATTTACTAAATTTGATTAGATTAGCGACTAGATGAAGCGATAGTACAACCTCAAGCACTACAATTGACTGACGTATTGTGGTCATTCAGAACTAAACAAAAATATTCTTGGTACATATTATGATTTTGGTTTGTTATCAGCTATTCTGAAAATGCAACAGGATGTAGGTATCCAAACAGGAAGCATAATTATTGTGTACTTTGTTTATGATAAGCAACAATGTTATTGTCTTACAAACTCACTCTTAAGTTCACATTAAGATGAGTGACGTTTGGGTACGTTTTGTGATTATAATTATCGTTTGCAATATTGTAAGCAAATGTAGAAAGCGATTCGCGGTAAGTTTTAAATTAAAAATTACTTCCATGACTAGCTGACGTCATAAATGCGTATTTGAAAAAAGTCTTTCCGTATTTTGAAATTCTGATATTGCAATCTTATCTTGCATTGACATCTGCATACGAATATAATACATTATAAATTACTTTCAAAATTCTAAATTAAATTCTGTCCACAGCCAAAGTTAATGCCCTTTTAATGACTCGAAATGACCGCCATTTTAAAACTGATGAACAAATTTTACTTTTTAACAACTATGTTTAGGCTATCTTAAATTCTACGTATAAACTCTGGAACACAAATAATGAAACACGTATTTTAGCCTTTTTTAGGCATTCATCCCCTAATAGAATAAAAATGTAGATATAAGTGTAAATGTTTGTATTAGAAAGGATATTTTGCACTGAATTTTCTTAAACTTTAACAAAAAAATAATCTAAAACACAAATTATGAAACACTAATAAACAATTTCCATAATTTATCCTCTAAGTAAATAATTCATTCTATAATGAATTGGTCCTGACCGAAAAATTGGTCTTACCAAAAAAAACCTATTATAGCTAGAGACTTGAGATTTTGAAAACATTCATATTATTATGTAAGAGAGCACAAAGAAAATATTTTATAAAATTTAATCCCTAAATTGTTAAAAAATGGTAAACATATTTTTATTGGAAGAAATATAATTTTGTTCAGAATTTTTTGAAACCTAACCTAAAATACAAATTACAAAATATGTTACACATTACATGATTACAAATTATGAAACACGTATTTCAATATTTTCCGTTTTGTTGGGGGACATTTTTGTATTGCATTATTTTCACTTTTGTTTCTATAAAACAGGTTTTAAATATTTTTTCATGATTCGTATTCTGAAGGGGCAAAAAGAAGAAAATAAAGGGAACATTGTGTAAACGTTTTCATTACAAACATTGTTTTTGTTTTTTATAATTATTATTGTCACAAAATTATTAAATTCACAGAGTACCTAATAAAGTCTTGTCAATGGTATGAGTTTTTGGATATTCTATTTCAAAAACAACATGTTTGTATATTCCGGACACGACATTCTTTGTTATTCATTCTAAAATTATGATGATCATGCTTTAAGTTATATATTTTTTAAGTTTATAAATTATTACATTACTGAAACAATTTTATTTTCCTTGGAAAATCCGTGACGGGTAATGCTAGTATATAAGTAATGTAAGTGTCTGGATCAGTTCAGATTTCAAGGTCCAGGGTCTGTGTCTCAGATGATTATTGATAAAATAGCACATTTTCGATAGGAAATTTTTTAATAAAAAGTGTATAAAAACCTACAAACTTTTATAAATAAAATAACATAAATTATTTAAAAAAGTTCTGAAAAAAAATTCTGTAATCATAAAATAATTCTGTCTGTAAAATTTATTACATAATATTGGAATACTAAATTTAATATTATTGTTAATTAAATACTTGTCAACACTTGAATATATGAGTTAATGTACTAAGATTGAATAAAATGTATAATTATAATAAATGTACGAATTACAAACAAAATCTCGATGACACTTAAAATACATTTTCGATTACTTTAACTGTAAACCTGAAAATTTCTTTAATTCGAATTATCTTACACTGAATTGAGTTATAATCAACAAGATTTTTCGGTTTTCACTGGAAGATCGAAAACCAGGTTTTTTTTAGAAGAACACGATATTTTTTTAATACTTAAATACTAAAAATATAAGCAAATCGTGATCACCAACTTTATGTGTGGTTTGGATAATATCGTGTTTGTATTATTTTTGGAAGATTATGACACTAAGAGATCTTGAAACTGAAAAGACAAAAATAGCTAAAAGACACATCTATGTGTTAGGATATTACATCTATAGACCTGTAACAATTTTCACCCGAATAAAAAATACTTTTCTGTTTATGATTGGTTTAAAAAAGGACGGTGTTTGTTAGATCGTCAAGTTTTCGGTACATCCTATGGTAATAAAAAACTTGTCAACCTGACCATACTTTGTTGATAATTGAATTAAGTGTCACAGAGTCGAAATAAATAAAATTTCAGATCAAATCAATTACGTTGGGTCTGCACAATACCCTTTTTCAAGAGTTTTCAAAATCGCAGGCGTAGGCATCCCAGATTTTCCAGTTTTGTAGCTACTGTTAATTATAACAACAATTGTAACAATAATTGTAGCTACTGAAATTATTATAACAAATTCAAAAGATAAAAAAGGAATTAGGTATAAGAAAGTGGACCGGAAAAATAAATTTGTCTGAGTTAATCTTCAGTTCTTCCTATTTACTTACTAAGATGTTTGTATAATATTTTATCACCATTTATTTCATTAACAATGTGTTATCTTTTTAAAGTCATAGTGTTTTACACATGAAGTTAAATTTTAGTGGTGATTGCTATTACTTCCGTCACAAAATAAATTGACAGTTATTGCGTTTTTTTGCAGTTAACAATGAACTAGAGCGTGATGGGTAATGGATTTTGGAAGGATAATTTCATGCACTTAAAACTGGAAAAAGCTTGCAATGGCTTGCGTAAGATCTACCCTGGATTGATGGAGTCTGTCATTCAGGCTGCTGGAGCAGCGGTCCGCGACCATGTGCCTACAGTGAGTTGGTCAAATATGTCATTTTTGTACTTTATTGTTGTTGTTGTTGTTGTTGTTGTTTCTGTTTGATGTTCATATTCTGCGCCAGTTAGACTAATGAGGACGTGGGACTGGTGTTAATGGAAAGTAAAAAGCTTTATTCGGAATGCAAAAATTGTTAAATTCTGAAATGAACTTAAGGAACAATCTTTGTTTATGAATGTATTTTTCAATAATCATCATTAGTTCAATAAATATTTTTGTTATTGAACTATAATTAAAAATGTATCATGTTATCTCTTCCTTCTTCTTACAATTACGACAATTTGTTCGAAAACACGATAAATTAACATAGATAGTTTTTAGCTACTTAACCTAAAATCTGTTATAGCTTATGAACTATTCAATGAAATCAGCTGATCTCTACGAATTAATATAAAACACTATCAATCTTTTAATCAATCTTTTAATAACCCTATCAATATTATATTAAAAATTATTTCATTTACTTAAATTAGTGAAACTTCTTCTTAGTTTTGGTAGTGTAATGGTTACTACGTTTGCCTTTCTCGTGCAAGATACAGGTTCGATCCCGGCGGAAACACCGTAATTTTTAATTATACTTATTGTAGTATGAGACTTGCGACGCGCAAAATATACTGTTATTAGTCAATATAAACATGATCTCCGCAAAACGCGCTCCGCCAAATCCAGTTTTTTCGAGACTGATTTGTTTTGAAAGTAACTGGACGGACCCAAACATTAAATTCAAAAACGGCATACCACTCTCTAAGCATAAGGCGGTTGACGATTTTGATATTTTGTCCCATAAAGAAAACGTCTTTTATCGTTATGCCATAACAAACCAGGTCAGAGTTTCGTCTTAAAGTTATAACTAAAAATTTGGTATAATTTTCTTATTTTCTCAAACTTTGCTCTTATATGTAGATTCACAGTCAAACTCGTTTTAAGAAATATGAAATAAAAGAAATTTACAGTTTTGAAGTAAATAAAAAAATATACATTAGCTTAGTCAGATATAAATACGTTTTTCTTTAATTATTGTTATTATGAGTTGATTTAATATTTATTCTTACTTGATCAAAATTTGAAGTAAATATGACTAAACCATTTTGAGATACTATATCGACGTTCCGGTTTTCGTCGATAGCTTAAGTACAACATTTTTATATAGATTAGCGTGATTGTGCGTCTACCGGTAACCCACCTGTGGAACCTGTGGAACAGAACAGAACTGATCAATCACTTTATCATTTCGCGAAAATGATGTTCGAAGCGGCCCGTACCTTGAAAAGATATAGACGTGGACGATAAAAATTATTTAGAGGTGGTTAAGTAAAATTAACTAATGATCTTTTATTTATACTTTTATACTTTTATTTATGTAGTGCCAGTTTTTGCAAAAAAAGAGTTTTTTTTTAATTCTGCATACCTCTTGAAAACTTCATATTTGCCATCCCCTCTAATCACCAAAAATTTATAAACTTACTTTGAATTACAAAAATTAGTTTTCAGAATTGTCACTTTATATATTTCCGTACTGATTTACCTCAACAAGAGCTTCTTTTGAAAGTTTCACTAACAAACTTATACAATTTTTTATAGCTCTTAACCTTGTACATTGTTGTTTTTTTTTTTTTTTTTTTTTTAACGTCCGACTATTGTGCACACTTGGGATAATGCAAACGATGAGATGATTTATAGCGTATGAAAATGCCAAGCCCTCGCCGGGAATCGAACCCGGGTCCTCGGGGTGAAAGCCTAGTACGCTATCCACTAGGCCACCGAGGCGGCCCCTGTGCATTGTTATTAAATGAAAGTATAAGAAGATTGAAACGTCACTTTTACACGTATCATGTTCTAGGGCTGGTTGTGATGTTGGATTTTAGGCACTTACACAGATTTATTGTGTTACGTATAGTAAAAGATAAGTTGTTTTACATTAATTCGTAAGGATCAGCTGATTTCATTGAAAAGCTGATGGCTATATTAAGTTTCAGGTTATGTTGTTATATCCTAGCTAAGACAATTTTTCGTGTTTTCGAAAGAATTGTAGTAACTAAAATAAAAAGGAATAGAAAACACGATACATGATATTTACATATGATAACAGAAATTTCCTTTTTTTATGTTTAGGAGTCTTATTCATTTTACAAATAGCACTTACGAATTCAATACATGTTTTAAAAGCATACGGTTTATACCACACTCTGAATATTTTGTAAAAATTGTATAATTGTGATGGCTGTGGCTACGCATGTAATACAACAGCGTTAATTCATATTTTTTATATTTTGTATTTTAATGTTTATGTTCAAAATTCAAAAACATTAATATTAAATATAAAAAAACAGTTAGTCAAAAATGGATATGAACTCTTGCCTCGCTATTGTATTTTCAAAAGCAGAAATCATATCTGAGCCACAAAACGATCAGCTCACTGATAGTCTTAAACTGACGTTAAAAATACTGTTAAAGTGTATACGACAAAAGTGTTGCTATTGCTGTCATGATTTTATAATTTGTTCCTCGTAAAAAAACTTTCTAGGCTTACGTGAAAATCTTACGTGAAGGCTTCACTTAAGAAATAATTTACTGTAAAGACTACAATCTTTTTCTTAATCGTAAATAGAAGTGAAACCTTTTTTCTGTTGAAAAAATAACGTATTGATATTTTTCTTATCAATTTCCTTATTAATTTACTGATAATATCACATTTTGTCCATGCTTTGGTCTGACTAGCTGATCAACTACCAAATAATATTTTATAACTTAGGAGTCTTTAAAGTCAGCGTGAGTCAATATTAACTATTTATCTATTATTTTTGTAAGTTTATTATTGACTATTTCTTCAGACTGTTTTCTTAATCAGTATGTTTAGCAAAATTTTTGTTTATCTGTGACTCTCTTCAAACAGGCCCTGATGTCGCCATTTTCGCATATTTAAACTGTTCTTCTTAATTTGATTTTTGACTCTCCGTAAGTTTAGTTGCTCTTTCACCCACCTGCATTAAATTTAACTCTCATTCATACAGCCAGAAAATTCTGCTTCTCTCTTCGAAATATTGCTTTTGTGGTTTTGGGGTTTGGTCATCCCACAAACAGTATTGCTCACTTTGTTGTGCCCACCTTTCACAACGTTTGCAATAAGGTGTCACCTAGCAGAGCAATTTCACAGTTCAATTGGAATTTTACTATCATCCAACCATCGTTCAACAAAGTAATCAAAGAAGCGAAACTATTTCGGATTTTCAGGGAATGTATGATTATGCAATGTGTGTGTGTGTGTGTGTGTGTGTGTGTGTGTGTGTGTGTGTGTGTGTGTGTGTGTGTGTGTGTGTGTGTGTGTGTGAGTGAGTGAGTGTTTGTGTGTGTGTGTTGGTCATATTATAACAAAATTATTTGAAATATTCAGACAAGGAAATGAACAGCAATGTTAGAAAATAGCACACAAAAGTATATATATATATATATATATATATATATATATATATATATATATACCTTAAATTTTCTGTATATACTTTAAATTTAAATATACTTTAAATATTCTGTAAATTGAAAAGTTAAATTTTAGGTATTGTAAATAATGTACTCTTGAAAAAAAGGGAAAATAATTTCGAAGGAAATTTTTTGGAGAAAGGGTTTTATTTTTGAGACGGAAAGAAAAGAATATTGTCTTAAATTTTCGCTGTGAACTGAAATTTTCTTCTCAAGTACGTATTGAAAATTTAAAGAATGACTAAAATCACACCGAAATTGCTTCAAGTTAGTGCGAAGACTTTTTAAACATCTGCCAAACGGTTCGGTTCACACATCGAGCTAGCGTAAATGAACAAGTTGGCTGGTACTGTTTTAAAGTACAAAAACACTGCTACAGATTTTTAAAAATCTTGCATAAATTGGTTGAAAAAATTTACAGCAAATGAATTAAGCAAAAAAGGACCAACAGGTTAAAAGGACCATCCTGAGACAGAAATGTCATTTAAAAAGAATATTGTACAGGAATATTTCTTTTTAAAAATTGGTAAATCTTGAAGTGGGGGAATACCAGACTAATTAAGTTAGTTTGGCATAACTGCCCCTTCACTTGATTTTTACATTCTGTTAGTTAAAGTAGCTTTAAACCAAGTTTGAATTTTCTTAAAATATTTTTTATTAAAATTGAAATATTTAACATTTAATTTTTATCATTTTTTTCTTTCAAGAAAAGAAGAAATTGATGAGTTATATGAATATTTACGTTTCGTTGAAAAATATATTTTCGAATACCGAAAACAATATTATGGTAAAAATGTTTTTAACTTTTTTGTGTTTTAAAAGTATAGAAGAACTTATTTATTAGTATTCAATTTTGATTAGGCATGACATGTCTATTAATTTACTACATTTGATTAGATTAGCGACTAGATGAAAGAATAATACAACCTCAGGCACTGCGATGGAATGACGAATTGTGGTCATTCTAAACTAAAAAAATATTCTTGTGACATATTATTATTTTGGTTTTTTATCAGATGTTCTGGAAATAACACAGGATGTAGGTATCCGAACAGGAAGCATAATTATTGTGTACTTTGTTTATAATAAGCAACAATGTTATTGTCCTAGAAAGTCATTTGAAAGTCCGAATTAGGATGAGTAACATTTGGGTACGTTTTGTGATTATATGTATCGTTTGCTTTATTGTAGGAAAATGTGGAAAGCAATTCGCGGTAAGTTTTTAATTAAAAATAATTTCCATGTCTAGCTGACGTCGTAAATGCGTATTTAAAAAAATATCTTACCGTATTTTGAAATTTTGATATGGCCATCTAAATCAGCATTAAAATTAGCATATATTAGCATTTTAAATTACTCTCGAAATTCTAAATTGAATCCGGTCAACAGTCAAATTAATGCATTTTAATGACTTGAAATTATCCCCATTTTAAAACTGTTGAATAAATTTAGCTTGTTAACAACTATGTTTCAGCTATTTTATAAAATCTACGAATAAATTCTGTAAAACAAATAATGAAACACGTATTTTAGACTCTTTCCAAATTCATTCCATAAAAGAATAAAAATGTAAAAAATAAGTGTAAATGTTTGTATTAGAAAGAATATTTGCACTGGACTTTCTTAAACCTAAACAAAAATATTATAAAAAAAATATGAATCATTATTAAAGCATTTTCTATAATTCATCGTCTAGGTTTAAAAACCCATAGTAAATTGGTCCTGACTGAAAAATTGGTCTGACCAAAAAAAAATGTAGCTTGAGATTTGAGCTTTTGTAAAATATTAATATTATTATGTAAGTGTGCACAAAGATAGGATTTTATAAAATTTAATCCCTAATTGGTTAAAAAAGTGTAAACATATTTTTATTGAGAGAAAAATGTTTTTGTTCGGATATTTTTGAAACCTAACAAAAAATACTCTGGAATACAAATTATGAAACATGTATTTCAGTATTTTCTGTTTCATTGGGTGAAAAATATGTATGGCTTTGTCTTTTCTTTTTTTCTCTTAAACACGTTCTACTAATTTTTTTCATAATTCATATTCTTAAGTGGCAAAAAGAGAGAAAATTGGTTAAAACTTTGAATTACAAAGATTTTTTCATCACTTTAAGGACTGAATATTTTTTCTTTCGAAAAATATGTTTGAAGACATTTTCTGAAAACTTAATAAAAATACTCTAAAACAGAAATAGTGAGACACATTTATTTCATGATTTGTAATATTAGATTTCCAAAAGGAAAAGGGTGTTTAATGGCTGTATTAAAAAGAATGTTTTTGTAAATAGATTTTCTTTAATAAAACAGAACAATTGTGAAAATATATATTTCAACATGTTGGAGATTTCCTACTTTAAAAGGATAAAAATGGA
Organism: Callitettix versicolor; assembly: GCA_022606455.1. Taxonomy (NCBI): domain Eukaryota; kingdom Metazoa; phylum Arthropoda; class Insecta; order Hemiptera; family Cercopidae; genus Callitettix; species Callitettix versicolor. The sequence goes on from JAJIZJ010000154.1 coordinate 91,486, forward strand.
GTATAGAGTGAAATATTGTAAAAAATTAACATAAATAATGTAAAAAATAAACTCTTATTTAGACATATTACAAAACGCAGTCCCCAAAAGGGTGAATAGTTATAAAAAAGTGAATTATAAAAAAGTATTTTTCACTATTTTACTTGAAACCTACAAAAAAAAAATAGGAAATACAAATAATTAAACATAAATATCCGTATTTTTAGAATTAAAGCCGTGAAAGAAATGTATATAAATTTACAATTGGGAAACTTTTCTACATTTCAAATATCAAGATGTATATGTATTACATTTTAAAATGGCTTTATGAGAAGGAATTCGTATTATTAATCTTCTGTAATATAAAATAATAGGCGCTCATATAGAAAGAATTTCATAATAGATGGTAATGGGTTGAAACAATTATCTTAGTTGTTTAAAAAAATAATAAATTCACAGAGTTCCCAATAAAGTTTTATAAGGGTTATAAGTTTTCTCAATTCTAATTCGAAAGCAACATTTTTGAATTTAAAAAAATATATTCTGGATAAGATATTTTTGGTATTCACTCAAAAATTAAGATAACTAAGCTTTAATTTATTAATTTTTTATCTTTATAAATTTACAGAAACATTTTAAGTTACGTTGGTAAAGCCGTGACGGTTAATGCTAATATTATATATAATATATATATATATATATATATATATATATATATATATATATATATATATATATATATATATATATATATATATATATATATATATATATATATATATATATATATATATATATTATTAAAAGATATTTGCACTGTTAAACGACTGTTTTTGAAATACTACTAAACTAATTATTTACTGTAATTGTTTCCAGTGGTACCTACGACATTAAAAACTGATTTTTTTGTGAGATTTTCGACACTCCATTTTATATATGTGGTTTGAAAAATATCGTGTTTGTATTATTTTTGAAAGATTATGACACTAAGAGATCTTGAAACTGAAAAGACAAAAATAGTTAAAAGACACATCTGTGTGTTAGGATATTACACTTGTAGGCCTGTTACTAATTTCACCCGAATAATAAATATTTCTCTGTCTATAGTTGGTTAAAAAAGAACGGTGATTGTTAGATTTTCATACAGTGGACTTCTTATGGAAATAAAAAAAATGGGCAGCCTAAATATACCTTGTTGTTAATTTTGAGTTAAAGTGTCAAAGTGTCAAAAGAAGTACAATTTCAGTTCAAATCCATTATTTTGGGCCTAAATTGTACGCTTTATTCAATTGTTTACAAAATCGCCAGCGTAGACACCAGATTTCTCAAATTGATCAGATCTGATTATTCCGACTTAATGCTAAGATATTTAAAACGGTTTATAATTCTGTCAGCACTTGCTTCTCCCTATTCGTTTACCAAAATGTACTACTTTTAAATAAAAATAATTCATCTGGATAATTCTTATAATATAATATTAACTCTGTTATCGCTGCTTCCGATTAGCAATCAATATTTTTCAAAGTTTATTCAGTTCTCCTTGCCTACTGGTTTAACCTGAACTAAACTCTTTTCTTGTTTTGTTTCACAACCCTTATGATCATAAATTTAAATAAAGTTCACAAATACAATTTCACACACGCCACTAATAATCAAACTATTTTTTAAGGTAAATAAAATTCTTCTTACGTTCCATACTAGTTTAACATAACATTAATGTTCTTGTTTTTTTGTTCTACAGCCCGTATGATCGCACAGTTTTTACGATGTGTATTCAGAAAGTAACGAGAATTTTAATTTTTTTGAACAGAATTTTTATTTATTCTTCTACATTGATGTTGTCGCCTTCAAAATAGTCCCCATTATATATCATGCACTTGTGTCAGCGCTTCTTCAAATCTCGAAACACTTCTCAAACTCGAGCTTTGAGATATTGAAGAATACATTGAGTCATAACCTTTATGTTCGACCGAGCATTTTTTGGTCTTGGTGAGCCAGAATTCCTCCACTGGGATGATTGAGCCTTAGTTTCGACGTATATCCGTAAACCCATGTTTCATCATCTGTTATAATACGTTTCAGTAATTCTGCATCGTCGTTGACTTCATTTAGTGACTCCTGAGCAAATTACATTCGCTGCTGGTTTGTTTAAAATTAAACAATTTTGGAAAGAATTTTTACTACCACGCGTTTCATATATAAAACATTGGAAACAATGTCATGACATGATCCAATCGATATGCCAACATCATCAGCGACCTCTCTACTTGTGATTCGGCGATTGTTCATAACCATTTCTTTCACTTTTTCCATGTTTTCATTGTTTGTTGATGTGCTGGAGCGTCCAGAGCGTTCGTCATCTTCAACGTCTTCACGGCCTTCTTGGAAACGCTTATACCACTCGTAAACTCTTGCTTTACTCATAGCAGACCCACCATAGGCCTTTGTTAACATTTCACACATTTTGTTACAGTTTATTCCATTTTTACGCATAATTTGTTACAATTTCATTGATCTATTTCTTTTAACAAACGAAAATCGCCAAGCTCATAACCACACGTCAGCCTTAGTGGCTGTCACAGACAAAGTCAACAATGAAAACAGCTGAAAGTTTTATCATACTTCAAGGGCATGTATACCAATATAATAAAAAAAGGTTTGACAATCGGACTCTCCAATCCCGCAAAATTTAAAAATTCTTGTTACTTTCTGAACACACCTAGTAGAGTTCACAAATACTCTGATACAGGTGTCAATCAAAGTAGATTTTATAAAGTGAACAGAATACTCCTTGATTTCGATACTGGTGTAACCTAACCGTAACTTTGTTGTTTTGTTCCAGGGTCCGTACAATATTATATTTAAAAGGATTTACAAATGCGTTGATACAGGCGAAGACGCTTTTATTTACAAAACCAAATTTTACAAAGTGAACAGAACCCACCTAGCTTACAGAGATAACTTAACAGCTTTACGTGGCCTGACCGACCACATGCAAGTAATTTGATATATTATTTGGCTGTAGTCAATGTTGTCTCATAATAATTAACTAATAAATAACTATAACGGCAAAAGTGCATTCTATATGCATGTTATTTAGCAATTAAAAATTAATCTTGCAAACAAAATTACACAAGCTTTTTCATTTTCAGGTAGTTTATCCAAAAAATCCAGGTTTGTAGCTATTGACAAAAACTCCTTAAAAATGGGTCTAACTTCTAAAAATCATTAACATATTTTTAGATTAAATTTTATTCTATACGAACTTTTGAAATTATTGTAATAAATATTAAAAAAAAAGATAAAGCTTATACGAAAGTGGACCATAAAAATAAATTTCACCGAGTTAATCTTCAATTCTTCCTATATACTTAATGAAAATGATTGTATAATATTTATCACCATTTATTTTAGTAACAATATGTTATTTTTTTAAAGTCGTAGGTAGTGGTGTACAAATGAAGTTAATTTTAAGTGTTGTTTTTTATTGCTTCTGTCACAAAAGAAAATAACATTTATTGCGTTATTTTGCAGTTAACAATAGACTTGAGCGTGATGGGTAATGGAGGTTGGAAGGATAATTTCATGAACTTAAAACTGGATAAAGCTTGCAATGACTTGCGTAAGATCTACCCTGGATTGATGGAATCTCTAATTCAGGCTTCAGGAGTAGCATACCACTGCCCTATGTCTGCAGTGAGTTGGTCAAATATGTCATTTTTGTTCATTATTGTTGTTGTTTCTGTTGATTTTGTCTGATGTTTATATTCTGCGATAGTTAGTCTAATGAGGACGTGGGACTGGTTTTAATGGAAAGTAAAGCTTAAGGAATGAGAATGACAAACTTGTTACATTTTGAAATGAACCTAAGGAAAAATCTCTGTTTATGAATGTATTTTTCAGTAATCATCTGACTAAAATATTTTTGTTATTGAACTAAAATTAAAAATGTAACGTTCTTCTTCTCTTCTTTCTTATTACAATTACAATAATTTGTTCTTAAACACGATAAATTATCATAGCTAGCTTTTATAAGCATAATCTAAAACTTGAATTGAGCTAGTGCCTATGAGCTTTATAATGAAATTCGTTGATCTGTATGAATTAATATAAAAAGTATGATCTTTTAATAAAACAATCAAAATTAAATTAACAATGCATTTCATATACTTGAATTGATGAAACAACTTCGTAGTTTCTGTAGTGTAGTGGTTATCGCGTGTGTCTCACTCGCGCAATGTCCAGGTTCGATCCCCAGGAACACAGTCATTTTAAATTATAATTAAAGTCATATGATACTTGCGATGCGCACAATATACTGTTATATATCATTATAAACATCATAACGTGCTCCGCAAATTCCAACATCACATCAAGCCCTAAAACATGATACACACACAAAAATCCTCTCCATATTATTAACGCTGGAACCAAATGGGTTGAACCCCTAATAAAAAATAATAGTCTACATACCTGATGACTTAATTGGCCATAAATTCTTATCAAGATAAAACAGTTCTGCCATACAAAAACAGTTCAGAGTTTCGTGTTAAAGTTATAACTAAAAATTTGGTATAATTTTCTTAACCTTTGCTCTTATATATAGACTCACAGTTGAATTCGGTTTAAGGAATACGAAATAAAAGTAATTTACAGTTTTGGAGTAAATAAAAAATACACATTAGCTTAGTCAGATATGAGTATGTTTTCTTTTAATTGTTGGTATTATGTGTTGATTTAATACATTTCTTACTTGATAAAAATTAGGAGTAAATATGACTAAACCATTTTGAGAAACTATAACGACGTTCAAGTTTTCGTTGGTAGCTTAAGAACAGCATTTTTATATAGATTAGCGAGATTTTGCGTCTACCGGTAACACACCTCTGGTACTTAAACAGAACAGAACTGATCACGTTAACATTTGGCGAAAATGATGTTTGTAGCGGCCCGTACCTTTGAAAATATATAGACGTGGACGATAAAAATTATTTAGAGGTAGTTAATTAAAAGTAGTTTTATACTTTTATTTATCTAGTGCCAGTTTTTTGCCCAAAAAGAGTTTATTTAAATTCTACATACCTCTTAATATCTTCAAATTTTCTATTCCCCAAAAATCTAATCTCCAAAAATTTAAAACTTACCTTGAATTACAACAATTAGTTTTCAGAATTGTCATTTTAGATATTTCCGTATTTATTTACCTCATCAAGAGCTTCTTTTGAAAGATTCACCAACAACCTTATAAGATTATTACACCACTTAACCTTGCGCAGTGTTGGTAAATGAAAGTATAATAAGATTGAAACGTCACTTTAACACGTATCATGTTCTAGGGCTGGTTGTAATGTTGGATTTTGGGCACTTAAACAGATTAATTGTGTTACGTACAGTAAAAGATCAGATGTTTTTTATTAATTCGTAAGGATCAGCTGATTTCATTGAACAGCTGATAGCAATATTAAGTTTTAGGATATGTTGTTATCTACAATTTGCTAAGACAATTTTTCATGTATTCGAATGAATTATAGTAATTAAAATAAAAAAGAATAGAAAACACGATACATGATTTTTACATACGATAACAGATATTTCCTATTTATATGTTAAGGAATCTAATTCATTTCACAAATAGCACTTACGAACTCAATACCTGTTTTAAAAGTTTACGCTTGTCAATTTTTTTTTATTTGTTAAGTAATTGAATGTAGAAATGTGAGTCTATTTTTGCTCCATTTATTAACATCATTAAAGATTTTTAAGTATTGTTCGAATCACTATGACTTTTTTATATTTCAATTTTTATTAGGACAAGAAAAAAGTTATTTGCGCTGTTAAACGATTGTGTTTGAAATTCCATGAAAGTAATTATTTACTGTAATTGTTTCAAGGGTACCTACGAAATTAAGAACTGGATTTTTTTTGTGAGATTTGCAACACCCGTATTTCCATACGGATTTTACAAGGCTACCTTCAATGTATTTGAGGACAAGAAGGTGCTCACGTGCTTCATCTTTGAGGGGGAAGTGGTACCAATAACCAAAAGCACAACTTAAAAGTAAATTTGTACTGTGAGATTTCCATTTGATTGTTTTAAAAATAAAGCGTTATTTATTAGAAGATTCATAAATATATTTATTTTATTTGACAGTAAATTGATTGTAAGAAACAGACAAGAGTAAACAATCACCATCATATTTAATTATTAAAAAAAATTGACAATTAAGTGAAACGATAATTTAACCAGAGAAACGATGAAGGAATCAGTGTTCATGTTTTTTGTTGTGGTACAATTATATTACTGATCTGATTGTTGATTTTATAATTTACACAAATGATATTTTAGATAAGAGACATCAACAAAATAATTATGGCAATGGCAATCATAACTCTTACACCGTATTTCACACTCTGAATGCTTTGCAATAATTGTATAATTGTGATGGCCGTGGCTACGCATGTAATACAACGGCGTTAATTATTAAATTTTATATTTTTTTATTTTAATGTTTATGTTCATAATTAAAAACATACATATTAAATATTAAAAAAGTTAGTCAAAAATGGATATGAACTCTTGCCTCGCTATTGTATTTTCAAAAGCAGAAATCATATCACTGAGCCACAAAACAATCAGCTAACTGAGAGTCTTAAACTAACATTAAAGTGTATTAAAGTGTAGAGTGTTGTATGTTATTGCTGTCATGTGCTTCTATTTTTTTCCTCGTACAAAAACGTTCTAAGCTTATTTGAGAAGTCATCAATTAAGAAAAAATTTACATTAAAGGCTACAATCTTTTTCTGAATCGTAAATAGAAGTGAAAACTTTTATCTGTAGAAAAAATAACGTATATTACTTTATTGATATTTTCCTTATCAAGTTCTGGCTGCCCTTTTTTTTGGACATGCTGGAATCGAAATCAACAACCCGATCTTATTATTGGGGAGGGATCAGATGGTTAAAAATTTTATAGTATTTAAACTCTTTGATGTTAATTTAACCTTTAGAGGGAGAGATCGTGTTTTTAAAAAACCTGGAGACTTAGTGTGGTATACAGATAGCTCTAAGACAAACACAGGCACTGGTGCTGGGGTGTACGGCCTGAGTCTGGGGTTAAAGAAAGTTATTACCCTGAGACAGCATACAACAGTATTCCAGGCTGAATGATGACCATTAATGACTGGGTTCGGGAGAGCGTAAATCGTGGCTTCAAAAAGGCATGCATTCATATTCATAACGTTAGTCAAGCAGCAATAAAAGCACTAGCGGCTCCTACAATACTGTCCAAGCTGGTCTTGGAGTGTTTGAAGAACTTCGACGCTCATACTCTATGCAACCGAGTAACTCTTCATTGGGTTTTGGGGCATAGGGGATTTGAGGGTAATGAGGAGGCAGACCGACTGGTTGGACTTGGATCTGCATCTGAGTTGAACGGACCTGAGCCGACTTTAGGGATCTCTCAATAGTTGACCATGGCTGTTAATAACAGGTGGATTATCAATCGACACCAGGTAAGATGGGATAACCTTCATGGACATTCCCATAGTAAACGCCTCTTAAGTAAAGTTTCTTTTGATGGAATCGAAGGGGCAGTAGATGTCCTGGTCAGAGCAATATTCAGGAGGGTCATTACCAGGGACTGTGGTCTGAGGGTATATATGAACAGGATAGGAATGTACCATGGAGAAACCGTGTGTAGACTGTGCAGGAACGAGGAGGAAACTGCAGGACACATAATTTATAATTGTAATGCTCTTGCTAGTAAGAGTCTAGGGGTTTTTGGTTTTCAAGTCGCTAGGTATCTTCAGCAGAGTAAGCTAGTCAGTGGATTGCTGGAACGTTTTAGGGGCACCAATCTGCTGATCTAGGTATTTAAGAGGTTTAGTTGAACAATAGATCAGTTGATCGCCGTGCCAGGGTTTGAATAATCCATTCCTCTAGGGATAACCTAATATAATCTAAATATAACAATAAAATAAAAGATTTTTTAAATTAACAAAATCTTATTAACCGTTTTTCAATCCGTATTGAGAGCCTACGTATAATCGAATATCATAAATGCAATAAAAAATTATACAACTTTCTCGTATTAAATGTTTCTCTATACGAAGTCGACTGGAAGGCTAATGACAAAAACATCTGAATAATGTTGTGATAATATCCTAATATAAGTGTTTCGAGAACCCACTTTTGTCGAAGTTAGCCGTTGGTTTAGTCTAAAAACGCAATACAAGGAAATTAAAAATTCTGTAAATTGCCAATTTAGAATTAATTCTTTGTAAATAAAGTGCTCTTGAAAAAGGGGAAACAATATTTTGGGGAACAAAATGGTTGTACTAAACGCGTTCTTTTGTTGCAAAAACACTGCTACAGATTTTGGAAAAACTTGTATAAATTGATAGAACAAATTTAGAGCAAAACAAATACTTTTAAAAGGCTAAAAATCTAGTAAAACATAAATAAATAGAGAAAGAGTTTAGATTAGAAGGATTAAAAAAGGGCGATTAGAAAAAAGTAATATACAATAACTAATATTCTAGTTAACAAAATCTGTGTACATTCACTTAAAACTTTAAATGAACAATTCATATCAATGGAAGACAAGATAGTTTTTATTGATAACTTAAGAAGTAATGGAATAATTAATAATAAATGTTTAAACAATAAATTTAACATTTCCTGAAGCAAAACACTTAGAATTAACTTTCAAATTTAAATGTTTCGAGGAAAACAATAAAAAATAAAATTACGTTTATAAATTCAAAATCGGGCAATAGTACCAGGAGAGATAGAAATTCGGTAGATAAGGAGCAGTTAATATCTGTTGATCGGCAAAAAGCAAAATACAAACAAGTCCGTTTTGCTCACCCAGGTTAGCCAACAGAATTTCATAAACTAGGAATTTATAAATAATTATAAAAAATAATAAATTAATAAAAAGAGTGAAAAAGGACCAACAGAAAGGCATCCTAAGACGGAAATTTCATTTAAAATGAAATTGGTACTGCAATATTTCATTTTTAAAATTGGTAGACATTGAAGTAGAATACCAACCTGAATAAGTTAGTTTGGCAGAACTGACCCTTCACTTGATTACGGAATTCAGTTAGTTAAGGTATCTTTAAACTAAGATTGCATTTTTTTAGATTATTGTTTATTAAAATTAAACTTTTTAACGTTTTTTATTTATCATTTTTATCTTTCAAAAAAAGAAGAAATGTATAATATATGTGAATATTTATGTTTGGTTGAAGGTTATAATTTTCGAAAACCGTAGAAAATATGATGGGTACAAAAAAGTTTACGTTTTTTGTGTTTTAAAAGTATAGAACGTATTCATTAGTATTCAATGTCGATTAGGTATATCAACTGTATTCATTTTCTAGATTAGATTAAAGGCTAGATGAAGCGATAGTACATCCTCAGGCACTGCGATAGTCTGACCTATTGTGGTCATTCAAAACAAAACAAAATATATTCTTGCAACATATTATTATTTTGGTTTTTTTATCAGCTGTTCTGAAAATAACACAGGATGTAGGTATCCGAACAGGAAGCATAATGTTTGGGTACTTTGTTTATAATAAGCAATAATTTTATTGTTCTACAAAGTCATTCGTAAGTCCGAATTAGGATGAGTTACATTTGGGTACGTTTTTTGGTTATATTTCTCGTTTGGATTATTGTAGGCAAATATGGAAAGCGATTCGCGGTAAGTTTTTAATTAAAAATAATTTCCTTGTCTAGCTGACGTCATAAAAATGTATTTAAGAAACAAATATTAATGTATTTTGAAAATTCGGATATTGCCATCTTAATTTACATTAAAATCTATATATATTATCATTTTAAATTAATTTCAATATTCTACATTAAATCCTGTCAACAGCCAAATTATTGCACTTTTAATGTTTCAAAATGACCGCCAATTTAAAATTGTTGAACAAATTTTGCTTTTTAACAACTATGTTTAGGATATCTTTTATTCTACATATGAACTCTGGAACACAAGTAATGATAAACGTATTTCATAATTTTTCCGTATTCATCCCGTAAAAGAATAAAAATGTATAAAGTAAATGTAAAAGTTTGTATTAGAAAAAAAATATTTTGATCTGGGCTTTCATAAAACATGAAATGGCAAAAAGAAGAAAAAAAGTGACATTCCTTCGTTACTTTTATAAGAATGTTTGAAGGCATTGTCTGAAAACTTAATAAAATACTCCAAAACACTAATATTGATACACATTTATTTCAGAATTATCCATATTTCATTTCCTAAAGGAAAAGAGTGTGCAATGACTGCATAAAAAATAATATTTTTGACAACAGATATTCTTTCTAATATAAGAGAATTATATTAGAAATTCTCATATAAAAGAATTTCATAATAGCTGATAATGGGGTGAAACAATTTTCTTAGCTTTCAAAAAATTAATAAATTCACATAGTACCCAATAAAGTCTCATCAATGTTATTAGTTTTTTGATAATCTAATTCAAAAGCAATATGTTTGAATTTAATAAAATATATTCTGCATATGATTTTTTTCAATCACTGTAAAATTTAGGTGATCATGCTTCAATTAATATTATTTTATGTTTATAAATTATTACTTTACTGAAACAATTTAAGTTACATTGGCAAAGCCGTGACGATTAACATGTAATTGTCTGGATTAGTTCTGATTTCAAGGTCCCGGGTCTGAGCCTGAAGATGATTGTTGCTCCAAGAGGTCATTTTTGAAAGATAATTCTCTAATAAAAAGTGTATAAATACCTACAAACTATTATAAACACAATAACATAACTTATGTAGAAATTGTCTGAATAAATCAATTCATTAATCTTACAAAACTTCTTTCTGTTAAATTATTACATAATAATGGAATAAGATTAGTTAATATAATTGGTAGTTCAAAAACATGTTATCACTTGAATATTCGAGTTAATATACCGAGTTTGAATAAAAAGTAAAATTACAGTAAATGCAGGATATACAAACAAAATCTTGATGGCGCGTAAAGTTCAGTTTGGTTTACTTTAAATGTTAACCCGTAATTTTCTTTAATTATAATTCACTTACACATAAACGAGATATTTTTAACTCAATTTTAACTCGACTCTTCACTAGAAGTTCGAAAAACAGGTTTTTGGGAAGCACAAGAGTTTTTAAATACTAAAAGACTAAAATAAAATACAAGAAAATCATGATCAACACTTTTGTATGTGGTTTTGGAAAATATCAATTTTGTATTACTTTTGTAAGGTTATGACACTAAGAAATCTTGAAACTTAAAAACATAAAAATAGCTAAAAGACAAATCTATGTGTTAAGATATTACACCTGTAGGCCTATTTTAAGTTTCTCCCAAATAATAAATACTTCTCTGTCTATGTTGGTTAAAAAAGAACGGTGATTGTTAGACTTTCATACTCTGTACTTCCAATGGTAATAAAAAAAATGGGCAGCCTAATTATACCTTGTTGTAATTTTGAATTAAATGTCAAATAGTCAAAATAAATACAATATCAGTTCAATTCAGTTATTTTGGGGTCCGAATTGTACGTTTTTTTCATGAGTTTACAAAATCGCATGCATTGGCTCCATTGCCACCAGATTTATCAAATTGATCAGAACTGATTATTCTAAACTAAAAATTATGATATTTAAAACAGTTTACAATTGTGTCAACACATGCATTTACTCATTAGTTTACCAAAATGTAATACTTTTAAATAAACATCACTCACCTGGATTATTCTTATAACATAATCATAACTCTGTTATCGCCGCTTAAAATTAGCAAACTATATTTTCTAAAGTTTACACAATTCTCTTTTCTTACTGGTTTAACCTGAACTTAAACCGGTTTTGTTGTTTTGTTCAACAGCCCGTTTGATCATAAATTTAAAGCAAGTTCACAAATACAATTTCACAGACGCCGCTCTTAATAAAACTATTTTTTAAAGTAAATTAAATTCTTCTTACGTTTCATACTAGCCTAACATAACCTTAATGTTCTTGTTTTTTTGTTCCACAGCCTGTATGATCACACATTTAATAGAATTCACAAATACTCTGACACAGGTGTCCACTCTGTCAAAGTAGATTGTCTAAAGTGAACAGAATTCTGCATGTTATCTATACTAGTGTAACCTAACCGTATCTTTGTGGTTTTGTTCCAGGGTCCGTACAATATTATATTTAAAAGGTTCTACAAATGCGCTGATACTGGAGAAGAAGCTTTTATTTACACAACCAAATTTTACAAAGTGAACAGAACCCACCTAGTTTACAAAGATAACCTGACAGCTTTACGTGGCCTGACGGACCACATGCAAGTAATTTGATATATTATTGGTTCTAGTTAAAATTGTCTTATAAAAATAAAATAATGAACAACTAGAACGGTAAAAATGCATTATATATGCACGTTATTTAGCAATTAAAAAATTGTAGTGAAAAAAATTATACAAGCTTTTAAATATTCAGGTAGTTTATCCGAAAATCCAGTTTTGGAGCTATTGACAAAAAATCCTTGAAAACAAGTCTAACTTCTAAAAATCATTAAAACTGATTTTTATTAAATTTTATTCTATACGAAGTATTGAAATTAATATAAGAAATTCAAAAGAAAAAAGAGAAATTAGGTATACGAAAGTGGACCGGAAAATAATTTTTTCTTAGTTAATCTTCATTTCTTCTTATTTACTGACTGAAGATGTTTGTATAATAATTTATCAACATTTATTGCAGTAAAAGTGGGTTATTTGTTAAAAAATCACATTGTAGTGGAGTACACATGAAGTTAATTTTTAATTGGTGTTTGCTATTATTTTTGTTAAAAAAACAGTTATTCGCTTGTTTTGCAGTTAACAATGGACGTGAGCGTGATGGGCAATGGGGGTTGGAAAGATAATTTCATGCACATAAAACTGGAAAAAGCGTGCAGTGACTTTCACAAGATGTGCCCTGGATTCATAGAGTCTGTCTTTGAGTCTGCTGGAGTAGCTTTCCACTGCCCTATGCCTGCAGTGAGTTGGTCAAACATGTCATTTTTTACTAAAATGTCGCTATTTCATTAAAATACCAGTACAGAGCTTCGTCTTAAAGTTATAACTAAAAATTTGGTATAATATTCTTATTTTCTCAAACTTTGCTCTTATATGTAGATTCACAGTTGAACTCAGTTTAAGGAATATGAAATAAAAGAAATTTACATTTTTGGATTAAGTAAAAAAATATAAAGATTTTCTTAGTCAGATATAAACATGTTTATTTTTAATTGTTGGTATTATTACTTCATTTAATATGTATTCTTACTTCAACAAAATTTGAAGTATATATGACTAAACCATTTTGTGATACCATATTAACGTTCTGGATTTCGTTGATAGCTTAAGAACAACAATTTTATATAGATTAGCGTGATTGTGCAACTACGGGTAACGCCCTCTGTCTCTTAAACAGAACAGAACTGATCACGTTCAAATTTGGCGAAAATTATGTTTGTAGCGGCAGGAACATTGAAAAGATATAGACGTGGACGATAATAAATATTTAGGTTTAGTTAAGGAAAAGTAGTTTTTACTTTTATTTATCTAGTGCCAGTTTTTTGCACAAAAAGAATTTATTTAATGCCTCTTTAAAATTTGAAAGTTTTCATCCCCCACTAATCCTAGCCTGTCAGATCGAAAAATCTGAAAATATTTCAAATTTATTTTCACTTAAAAAAAATATTTTACAAAATTGTTATATTTCATATTTCCGTAGGTCTTAGTGATTTATCTTAACAAGATCTTCATTTGAAAGAGTCACCAACAACCTTATAAGATTTATTACACCTCTTAACCTTGCGAAGTGTTGATTGAAACTTCACTTTAACACGTATCATGATCTAGAGCTGGTTGTGATGTTGGATTTTGAGCACTTACACAGGTTTATATTGTTACGCATAGTAATTCAATTTAAAAAATAGCACTTACGATCTCAATGCTTACTTTAAAAACATACGCTTGCCAATTTTTATTTATTTGTTAAATAATTGAATGTATATTTGTGAGTCTATTTTTGCTAAATTTATTAACATAATCAAAGATTGTTAGGCATTCTATTACTCGAATCACATTGACTATTTTATATTTAACTTATTATTTGGACATGATTATAATTAATTTGCACTGTTAAACGACTGTGCTTGAAATATAACGAAACTAATTATTACTGTAATTGTTTCCAGGGTAACTACGAAATTAAGAACTGGATTTTTTTTTTGACACTATCGACACCCATTTTTCCTTACTGATTTTACAAGTCTACCATCACCTTATCAGAGGACAAGAAGGTCCTCATGTGCTTCATCTTTGAGGGAGAAGTGGTACCGATAACCAAAGGCATATCTTAAATGTAAATTTTGTATTGTATGGTTTCCATCTGATATTTATAAAAAGATAAAGTCTTATTTGTTTGCAGTTTCAGGACATATATATTTATTTTATTTGAAACTAAATTGAATATAATAAACGGAAAAGGAAAACAATCTCGATCACTTTTAACTATAAAAAAATGTGGCAATTAAGTGAAAAGAAAATTTAACCAGAGAAACGATGAAGGAATCAGTGTTCATTGCTGGTTTGTTGTGGTACAATTATATTAATGATCTTGCTGCTGAATTAAAAGAATAGAAAAATGATGTTAAAGAAAACAGACATAATTGCTATAACATAATTATAGCAATAAGAAAAATCGTTCTTACTCAGTATATCATATTGTGAATGATTTATAATAAATGTATATTTGTGATGGCTGTTGCTACGCATGTAATACAACGGTGTTAAATAATAATTTGTATATTCCGTATTTTAATATTTATGTTCAGAAATAAAAAAAATATATATATAAATACATTTAGTCAACAATGGATTAGAATTCAATTGATTCGCAATTGTATTTTCAAAAATAGAAAACATATCACTGAGCTTCGAATCAATCAGCTCACTGATAGTCTTAAACTTTCAGTAAGTGTACTAAAAATTATATACAACAATAGTTTTGTATGTTATTGCTATCACGAGTTTCTCATTCGTTCCTCGCACAAAAACCTTTAAGGCTCGCTTGAAGAAGTTTTCACTTAAGGAATCGCATAAGCTACCATATTTTTGTCAATCGTAAATAGAAGTGAAAACGTTTTCTTCAATTAAAATACAGTTATTACTCTGTTGATATATATTTTCCTTCATAACTTCTACAGGAAATATTCACGCCTATTTATTTTTTATATGTATATACTTATCACTCAGATCTACCTAAATTATTAATTATTACAAAAATAATAATTATCTTTGAAAGGAGAAATTGTTTTCAGCTCTGCTTGTAGCTATGTTTTTGACTGTACCACTCACACTCTGGATATGTCTATTTATTGGGAACTCGGAGGTCGAAGTAGTAAAACACCGGTCAGGCTTCTGCGCAACTTAAGTTCTCTCTTCTAGCCGCAGTTACTTCCGTTGTTTTTCCCTTATCGTTTAAGCTCATCTTCTATCATCATTAATCATTATTCTAACTGGCATAAAATATGGACGTAAAGAAAAATATAAAAATAAATAAACAAACAAAGAAAAAAATGTCCATTTAATTTTCTACAATTAATTTCCCTGGTGTGTCGAATGTATTATAATGTCTTACCTTCCTAGATATACAGAATAACAATAGATCCTAATCTTGTATTCACCTGGGCATTTCAATGTTAGTTTAATGATCATATCACACTTTGTTAGTCCAAGCTTTGTTCTGACTAGCTGATTAACTATTAAATAATTTTTTATAAGTTATCCGTATTTAAAGTCAGCGTGAGTCAATATTATCTATTTATCTATTATATATGTACAGGTTATTATTTACTATTTCTTCAGGCTTGTTCTCTTAAGACAGTATGTTTAGCCAAATTATTGGAGATCTGAGACTGTCTTCAAACATGCCCTGATGTCGCCATTTTCGCATATTTAAACTGTTCTTCTTAATTTGATTTTTGACTCTCCGTAAGTTTAATTTCTCTTTCACCCACCCGCATTACATTCAACTCTCATTCATACGGGCAGAAAATTTTGTAATACAACGGCGTTAATTATTAATTCTTATATTTTTTTATAAATAAATAAACTTAAAAATATATTTGTTCTGTGTGATTTCCACCTGATTGTTATAAAAAATAAAGCGTTTTTGTTAGAAGATGCAATAGATATATTTATTTTATTTGTCAGAAAACTGAATGTAATAAACGGACAAGAGTAAACAGTCTCGATCATTTTTTTATCACTAAAACAAATTGACAACGTGAAACGAAAATTTAAGCAGAGAAACAATCAGTGGTCATGCTGGTTGGTACAATTATATTACTGACCTGATTGTTGAGTTTACAATTTACACAAATGATATTGCAGATAAGAGACATCTACAAAAAAATTATGGCAATGTGAATAATCACTCTTATGCAGTAATCCACACTTTGTAATAAACTTTGTAATAATTGTATAATTGTGATGGCTGTGGCTACGCATGTAATACAAAGGCGTTAAATTAATTTTTATATTTTGTATTTTAATGTTTATGTTCATAATATAAAAAAATGAATATTAAATATATAAACACAGTAAGGTTAATTATAATTAATAATGGCATGATTAATTATAATAAGACATGATTTCGGCAAATCATCTTTAATCATTTTCTAGTTTAGATTACATTAAACACTAGATAAATTAATAATACAACCTCAGGCACTGCGATAGACTTAACTATTGTGGTCCTTCAAAACAAAATAAAAAATAATCTTACGACTTATTATTATTTTGGTTTTATTATCAGCTGTTCTGAAAATAACACAGGATGTAGGTATCCGAACAGGAAGCATAATTATTGTGTACTTTGTTTATAATAAGCAACAATATTATTGTTCTACAAAGTTATTTGTAAGTCCGCATTAGGATGAGTTACATTTTGTACATTCGGGTACATTTTGTGATTATATTTATCGTTTGCATTATTGTAGGCAAATGTGGAAAGCGATTCGCTGTAAATTTTTTAAGAAAAAATATATAAAAACAGTTAGTTAAATTGACTGTGTGAGATTAAATTAAAAAAAAAAAACAGTTAGTCAACAATTGATAGGAACTCGATTGCAATATGGTGTCGCCTAGCAGAGCAATTTCACAGTTTAATTGGAATTTCATAGTCATCCAACCATCGTTAAACAATAAAATCAAAGAAGCGAAACAATTTCGGATTTCAGGGAATGTATGATTACGTAATGACTCGACCTTAGGCTTTCTTTCAAAACAACAGTTAACGTAACCGTCGTTGCAGAGGTAAATTATTATTTATGTGTTTTTTTTTCTAATATTGCTGTTTATTTCGCTTTAAGATTATTTCAAACAACTTTGTTATAATATGTCCAGTCGAACAAACACACACACACACACACACACACACACACACACACACACACATCAAACAATAAAACTTTATCAACCTAATACCTGATAAAATTATGATTTTTTTGCTCCTGGCTTTTTTTCTTTTGTCATCACTTCCACGTACAAGACGTGAACAGTTGAGCTTCTCCCCGTTTTCCAAGACGCTGGACGTGATTTATCTTCATAAAGTTGTCTTCATAAAACAACTATATATATATATATATATATATATATATATATATATATATATATATATATATATATATATATATATATATATATATATATATATATATATATATATATAGAGAGAGGGGGTAATGACACGCACTTTAACATTTTGTTTAGAAATCGTTCTAAAATTCAATTTTGAGATTTATTTTCATTTTAACGTATAAAACATACATTTTTCTTTACATTGGAACTAGAAAATTACTATATCCAGTATTCATTTTCACCAAATTATTCAATTAAAAAAAATTGCGCTGCGTGTCATTACCCTTAGGTTTCAGGTAATGGCACGCATGTACATGCCGTAATTAAACAACGACACCAATGATGTATAAATTGTTTTTAAGTATACCTATTTTTAAACAAATTACATTTTTAGTTATTCTTTACAGTTTTTTTATCATTATCATTAATGCAATGTCACACTTATAATCTACTGCACAGTCTACACCACTAAAACACATCTGAACCACAGTTCATTTTTTTCTAAATTCTTGGCACAAGATGCATGCATTGTCCGATTTATTTTTTACCGATAAGATTTTAGCTAAATCATCCACTGTGGTTAGTTCGTCATCGGTTTTACATGTTTCCATAAATTTATCGTCTGATTCACTGCTTGTTTCATTGAAAAAGAGACTTTTTCTAGCAACCTTTTTCTTCCAATGAGTGCCATATATATTTTTTTTCATTCGAGCTTTTCCCCTTCTTGTCTAGTTTAGACCTAAGCCTTTTCTGTTTTCTCTTATCTCTTTCTTCAAGAGCTTCTTTTCGGGGTGTTGTACTCAAGATCTGATATTGGTTTTTCCTTTTCTTTGACTTTCAGGGCCGTTATTTTGTTAATAGGAATTGGGGATATTGCAGTGATGGGAACGTTTTATATTTCTTGCTGTTTTACATGGCTTGCTTGTAATGATTCTGCTTGTGTTTCTTCTAGACTCACTAATTCAATTCCAATAGTTATAGCTTTGGATTCTACTAAGAGAAGTAAGTAGCTTCCGGCTGGCGAACACTCAACTGTGGATTCCTCTTCAAAAATCCATCAGCCCAATCTCTACCTGCCATTTTTGTATCTGCATTAAAAGTATTCTTAAGTTTGTTTTTGTAAGTTTTTTTGAGCATATTCATATGCAATTCGTCGAAGTTGAATTGGAGTAATGCCGTAAAACAAATTCGATAGCAGAATAAGATGATGAGCTATTTCTTTCTCTTGTTATACAGAAAATACAGCTTTCGCCCCATTCTAGGACCACCGGTTATAAGACCACATTTTATTCTCGTGCGAAGCGTCGCTTCGTGAATACCAAAATGTTTTGCTGTTTCTCTTATTTTAGATCCGTCTTTGATTGCTTTTATGGCCATATGAAGTTGCTCATCAGTTCATGCTGCTTTAGAGGTTACTCTGGTTTGTTTCATCAAATTGTACGGAAACATAATGTACTGTGCCAGTTAGCTGCTGCCGTAAAGAACAGTCTTAACTAAGCCTATGTTAAACAATGTTTTTATTATAATTTATATCTCAATGGTAGTTTGACTTCTCATTACAGGTTTTAATTTACTGTAGTGCCAACAATGTGTTTCACAACACACATAAAAGTGAAATTTAAAATTTATTAAATAAAATGGTGTATTTTAGGTCTGTAACAATATAAGTTGAATTTAATTTTAAAAGAGGGCATTAACATTTTTTTTAATAAAATTATTTTGAATAAAAAGATGTGTAGCATTACGCACAAAATCCATGGGGAAGTTAGGTTTTTTCAAAAAAACAAACTCAAAATGAAGGTACTCGACATTAAGATTTAGTAAGAGTTGGAAATGAAACAAAGTACCTAAGTAGAAATATGTAAAATCGAAAAGATAGTACTTTCGGGTATTAGCACGCACGGTGAGGAAATGACACGCAGTTGGGGGTAATGCCACGCGGACGCGTGCCATTACCCCGCATGTCGCCATTGTGGAAAAAATCGTCATACTCGTCACACAAGCATCAAACAAACATTGTTTAATATAAGTAATATTTAAAAACTATTATACTTTAGAGATATGTATAAAGAAAAGGCTAAATCTAAACTGATTCAATAAATATTTTGAAGCAAACTTTCCAGATCAATTCAACCAAAATTGAAGGTTTTCGAAAAAATTCTTTATAACAACAAACTTGTTCCTATTGGCAGTTTCTCATACACTGGCCACTAATAGACCTAAGGGCCTACAAATTGCAGCACTTTACACACTTCTAACCCTTATAGGCATCGCTGAAGACAGGTGCGTGTCATTACCCACTGCGTGGTATTACCCTGCTCTCCCTATATATATATATATATATATATATATATATATATATATATATATATATATATATATATATATATATGTGTGTGTGTGTGTGTGTGTGTGTAGAAGAAGCAGAAGGGAAAGACTGTATTCACTGTGGAGAGCAAGGGAAAGACTGTATTCACTGTGGAGAGCAAGGGAAAGACTGTATTCACTGTGGAGAGCAAGGGAAAGACTGCATTCACTGTGGAGAGCAAGGGAAAGACTGTATTCACTGTAGAGAGCAAGGGAAAGACTGTATTCACTGTGGAGAGCAAGGGAAAGATGAAGTCACCAGACTTCAGTATCAGTGCTTCAAATGCAAATCTTGGACGCATGCTGCGTGTTCCGGTTGGGATGACAATGAAGCAAAAATTAAACCCTGGAAATGCGATTTTTGTATTTGAAATTTATTAATATTTTAAAAAAGATTTTATCCAAGTTTTTAAATTTTCCATTCAGTTTTAGATAGTTTTTAGTCTTTTTTAACATATTTATAATACGTGAATTAAAATAGTTATTCAGTCATTATTATTTGAATAAAGTTTTTACTATAACATTACTTATGTTCTTGATTCGTCATCTTACCCACCACGCTTCGTCATCTTGCCCCACATGTGGGGTAAGATGACGAATATGTTCTTTTTGAGAAGGAAACATTCCTTCTCAGGAATGGCATTATTAATTATTTTGATATTTGAAGAAGGGATGGTCGGCATTTCAATTTTTTATATTAAAGATAAAGGTTGAAAGACGCTTTCCTAAAAAGTTCACCTTTGTAAAGCACTAACATAACCCAAGGAAAATATTTGAAGCTTAAGTCAGTCATCTTACCCCACCTTCCCCTATTCTACAACTTAATCTATGAAACATTATTAAAGCATTGTCCACAATTTATCCCCTAAAGTTTAAAAAAACCCTTAGTAAATTGGTCTGACAGAAATTAATAGGCCTATACAACAAAAAAAAAAACTAAAATAGTTAGAGATTTGAGATTTTGAAAATATTCATATTGTTATGTAAGCGAGCACTAAGAAAGGATTTTATAAAATTTAATCCAAAACTGGTTAAAAAGTGGTCAAATTTTTTTTTGTAAGAAATATGTTTTTTCAGAATTTTCTGAAACCTAACATAAAATACTCTACAATATAATGTATGAAACACTTATTTCAGTATATTCCGTTTCACTAGGGGAAATATTTGTATCCCGTTTTCTTAAATTGTTTTTCTATAAAACACGTGTTTCATCTTTTTTTCATAATTCATATTCTAAAAAAGAAAAGTGCGGTAAAAAGAGGAGAATTGTGTTAAAGTTTGCATTACGAATTTTTGTAATCGGTTTTTTTGAAACATAACCAATGCAAACTAAAAAAAAATAATTTAAATAATTTCCACATTTTCAAAAATTTGCCTCCCGTTTAAGGTAAAAGATAGTTATAAACTTTGCAATGAAAAAAATAATTTAATTTTTTTCTGAAACTTAATTTATATATTAAAAAAATTAATATATGTGTTTCAACATTTTTCTGAATTAATGCCCTACAGAGCCAGTTGGGATGTAAAAGTCAGCATTAGGAAAATGTTATTTAATTTATATTTTAAATAAAATAATTATAAATTAAAAAAATATACATTTCAATTTTTTTTCAAAATTCGCCATCTTACAGAGTAAATATTGTTTTACTTTCGAAAAATATATTTGTATACGTTTTCTAAAAAATTAATTAAAATACTATAATCAGAAACAGTAAAACACAAATATAAGAACTTCCATATATCATTTCACTAAAAGGGTGTAAAGTGTGCCATTAT